>SJXQ01011405.1:91945-375414 GCA_006408695.1 Aepyceros melampus
CCGCGCTGCCCGCGGCCTCGCTCAGCGCGCCCCGCGCTGGACCAGCAGCGGACGCGGCTCAGCGCGGAGGGACGGGCGCCGCCGGGACCGGCGGTCAGCCACCGGGCCGGGCCGGCCCTTGCGGTCCCGCGGGCCCAGCATCGACGCAGAGGCTTTGCGCCGACTGCGGTGAGCAACCCTGGTTACCAAGGAGAAACCGAACCGCCGTCCACAAGCGAGGAAGACGGCAGTCACCGGTTCCAGGACCCCGCGGGCGCCGAATTCCAAGGACGCCTGAGTCTCTGGCCTAAAACAGCGCTGTTCCGCGCTTCTTCAGCCCCCAAGGCGTGCCCGGCTCTTTGCAACCCTGCGGACTGTAGCCCGCCAGGCTCCTCTTTCCACGGGCCTTCCCGGGGGGAGAATACTGAAGCGGGTTCCAGGTTCTTCCTCCGGGGGATATTCCCACCCAGGGATGTAGCCCCTCTCCTGCACCGGCAGCTGGAGGCTTTCTGTTGAGCCCCAGGGAGGCCCACAGAGCAGCCCAGTATTACCGTCTGGCCGAGCACGTCCTCCTCTGCACTCAACTCCTCTCTAGGCGCCTTGCGACGCCTAATACCCTCACTGCTACATGGACAGCTGTACTCACAATGTAAGTGCTGTGTGCACTGTTGCCAGCAGGGCAAATACAGGTCTTGCTTTTTGGAAACTTCCGGACTTTTTCCGGAATATTTTCAATCCCCAGTTGGTTGACCCGTGGCTGGCTGGCTGGCTGGCTGCAGGAGACCCCTTGAGGCATGGCGAGCAAGGCCAGGCCTGGGACTCAAGTCCAAGGAAACCTGAAAGAACCCAACTCAGGCAGGACCTCGGACCGTGTGGCTAGGATTGCAGGTGACACTTGCTCTGAATCCCTGAGATTAACAGGAAGGATGTTCCCTACCGCCGCCTGCAGTGGCCTCCTGCCTGGCGCTCTCTCCACGCCCTGAGGCCACCTCTTGTGAGCCCCATCAGCACCATCAAGACTTCACAGTCCAGAGGTGGTCAGGCGTCGTGCCAGGGTGATGCCCAGCATGGCCCTGAGGCTCAACCTCTGTCTCTTGCAAACAAGGAACTCAAGCCCATCAGGTGATGAAGCCGTGTGCTGGGAACACGCAAGACACAGCAGGAGGGTTTCTTATAAACACCACAATGTGTTCACGACTAAATCTGTTTTAAACACTCAGATTTTTCTGCTGGAAAGTGGTGTGAACAGGAACCAGGAAGTGACCATGTGCCCAGCATCTCACCTGACCCAGCAGGTATATAGAGGCTCCCGGCCCCGGAGGCCCCACACTGAGCACCTTCTCTCTCTCCACCTGCTCCTCCGACCTGCTCCACCCTCAACCCACCAGAACCATGGGCTGCTCTGGCTGTTCCGGAGGCTGCGGCTCCAGCTGTGGGGGCTGCGGCTCCAGCTGCTGTGTGCCCGTCTGCTGCTGTGTGCCAGCCTGCTCCTGCTCCAGCTGTGGCAAAGGGGGCTGTGGCTCCTGTGGGGGCTCCAAGGGGGGCTGTGGCTCCTGTGGGGGCTCCAAGGGGGGCTGCGGCTCCTGTGGGGGCTCCAAGGGGGGCTGCGGCTCCTGTGGGGGCTCCAAGGGGGGCTGCGGTTCCTGCGGGGGCTCCAAGGGGGGCTGTGGCTCCAGCTGCTGTGTGCCCGTCTGCTGCTGTGTGCCAGCCTGCTCCTGCTCCAGCTGTGGCAAAGGGGGGTGTGGCTCCTGTGGCTGTTCCCAGTCCAGCTGCTGCAAACCCTGCTGCTCCCAGTCCAGCTGCTGCAAACCCTGCTGCTCCCAGTCCAGCTGCTGCAAACCCAGCTGCTCCCAGTCCAGCTGCTGCAGACCCTGCTGCTCCCAGTCCAGCTGCTGTGTCCCTGTTTGCTGCTCCCAGTCCAGCTGCTGTGTCCCTGTTTGCTGCTCCCAGTCCAGCTGCTGCAAACCCAGCTGCTCCCAGTCCAGCTGCTGTGTCCCCATTTGCTGCCAGTGCAAGATCTGATCCTTCAACACACACCCCAGTATGTATCAGATGCCCTGGATGGAGATCAATACTTGACCTCAAAGCCCTGAATCCCAGCCCTGGCCTGCTGTTTCTGGAATGTGGGACCGAGGGTGTTTATAGTAGAAAGAGCACACCCAGCTTACCCTTGAGAGGGTCTGACCCCTGACCTCCCATCACCTTCCTGTGAAAAGCCTTGACCACAGCCCTCAGCCGTCTCCCCTGAACTCACCGGCTTAATTCTCTGTCATGGGCTACAGATTCTGAGAATCCTTGCAATTCCTTTCAATAAACATATCCCTTCCCCGCACACGTCCTGGTCTTACTGTGATTTTTTTCTTGCTATTTCTGGTAGTTTACCATTTCCGCATCCCTCTTCTCTCTGTCTCCTTTGGATTTCCTGAATCCCAACAGAGCATTCAGCAACCCACTGCCCCGGGCCAGCCAGAGTGCTCAGCGCCCACAGCACGCACTACACGAGAAACTGGGGCTCGGGAGAGAACCGGGCACCCACCTGCCTGAGGCAGCTTGACTGTGGCGGGGAGGGGGGCAACCCTGATTGGGTTTGGCAGGGGGCAGGGGCCAGCAGCCACGGGGGCCACAGGGACGCCAGAGAAAGAACGGATGTGAAGGTCTGAGGCCGGCTGCAGAGGGGTTGGGGGTCAGCCCCGTTTCTCAGTAACTTCAGTTCAGTTCAGTCGCTCAGTCGTGTCTGACTCTGCGACCCCGTGAATCGCACACGCCAGGCCTCCCTGTCCATCACCAACTACCGGAGTTCACCCAAACTCATGTCCATTGAGTCGGTGGCATCCAGCCATCTCATCCTCTGTTGTCCTATTCTCCTCCTGCCCCCAATCCCTCCCAGCATCAGAGTCTTTTCCAATGAGTCAACTCTTCGCATGAGGTGGCCAAAGTACTGGAGCTTCAGCTTTATCATCAGTCCTTCCAAAGAACACCCAGGGCTGATCTTTAGGATGGACTGGTTGGATCTCCTTGCAGTCCAAGGGACTCTCAAGAGTCTTCTCCAACACCACAGTTCAAAAGCATCAAAGCTTCGGTGCTCAGTTTTCTTTACAGTCCAACTCTCACATCCATACATGACCACTGGAAAAACCATAGCCTTGACCAGACGGACCTTTGTTGGCAAAGTAATGTCTCTGCTTTTCAATATGCTATCTAGGTTGGTCATAACTTTCCTTCCAAGGAGTAAGCGTCTTTTAATTTCATGTCTGCAATCACCTAACTTGGGGTTAAGAATTCTAAACACGGTGACCGTTTGGATCCGCGGCAGGAACCCGCTCCGTGAAGAGAGGCGTGTCGCAGCTGCAGAGAACTGAAAGCGACCTGTCTCTGGTCTTCGGCGTGGTTCCGCATGAGCTCCACACGGCGGCGCTGCAGCTGCTGCAAGTGGTTTCGCATTTGCTTGAAAGGGATTTATAATTTCAAGTTTTAAAAAAAAAAAAAAAGCAGACAGGGAAATCCCACGCTACCCACGCGCCTGAATCCTGGAGACAACTAGCCCTTCTGCAGAGAAGGGAGCGAGGCTGCTGCGCAGACACTCACAAGCTCAGAAAGAGGGGTGTGTGTGCGCGCGCGTGTGTTCACGTGCACATCAGAGGACGAGAGAGATGCCTTCTGAACTGCGGGGACTCAGAGCTCGGAGCCCACCATAGCCAGTCGTGTACCTGGAAGGCTCCTGAGGCCCAGCTGGGGACCCCCAAGTGCGCACCCAGTCACGCCCCGGTGGCTGCTGCCAGCTGTCTGCGCATGTTCCCGCCGAGACCCGCAACTGCAGTCGCGGGGTGCTGCTCAGAGAGCCACCCGTGTCCAGCTGCCTCCTCGTCAGCCCCGGAAACCGGCCCGGTCCAGCCATAGAGAGAAGCCCGCGCAGCCTGGGGCCAGGGGGTGCGCACCGGGCCCGGAGCCTTTATCTCCAAACTCTTGAGTCGTGTCTGCCTGTTCTGGCCTTTGCTTTCTGTACCAGACTCTCCACTTGGGACAGGACCGTCTCCCAGGCTTGGGGGGTTGGGGGTAGGGTGTGCAAATGAAGAGCATAGCAGGGGGGTGTGGGGTAAACAGGGCTTGGGCTCCCAAGCTTGCCTGCAGAGCTAGTCAAGATCCGGCCCTGGCCCCTGGGGTCCAGCCGCAGGGCAGGTGGGACACCCTGACTGTCCTGCTGCTGTTGTTCAGCCGCTAAGTCGTCTGACTCCTTGCAACCCCACAGGCTGCAGCACGCCAGGCTGCCCTGTCCTTCACTATTTCCTGGAGTTTGCTCACACTCACCTCCATCAGATCAGTGATGCCATCCAACCGTCTGCTCGTCTGCCGCCCCCTTCTCCTTTCGTCTTCAATCTTTCCCAGCATCAGGGTCTTTTCCAATGAGTTGGAGCTTCAGTTTCAGTATCAGTCCTTCCAATGAATATTCAGGACTGATTTCCTTTAGGATTGTATGGTTTGATCTCCTTGCAGTCCAAGGGACTTTCAAGAGTCTTCTCCAACACCACAGTTTGAAAGCACCAATTCTTCAGTGCTCAGCCTTCATTATAGTCCAACTGTGACGTTTGTACACGACTGCTGGAAAATCATAACTTGACTCTACGGAGCTTTCTCGGCAAAATGATGTCCCTGCTTTTGAGTACACTGTCTAGGTTTGTCATAGCTTTTCTTACAAGGAGCAAGAGTCTTTTAATCTCATGGCTGCAGTCACCATTGGCAGTGATTTTGGAGCTCCCAAAATAAAATCTGTCCATTTTTTCCCATTCTATTTGCCATTAAGTGATGGACTGGATGCCATGATCTTGGTCTTTTTAATGTTGAATTTTAAGCCAGCTTTTTCACTCTCTTCTTTCACCCTCATCAAGAGCCTCTTTAGTTCCTCTTCCCTCTCTGACTGTCCTGGGGAGACCAGACAAGACCAGTTCGTGCGGCCAGCAGCATCGCAGGCTGCGTCATCTAGGCCCCAGCTGAACTCAAACAATCAGGTATTTTCTCTATTTGCCTCTGCTAAGCCAGGTCTCCCCTTCTGGGTTTCTGCAATTGGTTTTTGGAAGTAAGCTGCCACTGAGATTCCAGCCATGCCCTTTCCAAACTCTGACCACCCAGACAACCTGCCAACCACTGTTCCTGAATCCTAAATCCATCTCTTCTTTCCTACAAGAGGTCTAACAGCCTAGTTAGACCCTGCAAGCTCTGCCCACGACTGGCTGCCCCTCCACCCCCTGCGGAGCCAGCCCCCGCCCCGGGCTGCGATGCAGCAAACGCCACTCGGGATGCTGAGCCTGGCGCGGACCAGGCCGCAAGGCTTCCTCCTCCGCTGGTGGTCCTGGGAAACCCACTGGGAGCCATGCAGGGAAGGGAGAGTCCAGCCACCCAGCGGTCTCTCCGGTGTGAGCACACGGCAGCCAGGAGGCAGGGAAGGAGTTGGGAGAAGTCTGCAACAGCGGGTCAGAGGGAGAGCGAGGAGCCACCAGCCAGATTCACCGAACACAAGGCACCCGGGGACTCAAAGGTAGACCTGGGTCTGGAAAGGGGCGGCCACGTCCACTAGGAAAAGGGAAAGGGCCGGGGTTCCTCCTGTTTGACCCATAAGGAAAGTCTCTTCTGAGGCCATGGGTGACCTTGGAGAATAAAGAACCATGAGACATGCGTGTTCACAAAAAATCACATGGGATCAACCGAAATATGACGCTCTAGGGCTTTCCTGGAGGCCCAGTGGTGAGGAACCCACCTGCGGATGCAGGGGACACCGGTCATCCCTGGTCCAGGAAGACGCCACGTGCTGCCGGGCAACCAACCCACGCACCAAGCTACTGAGCCTGTGACTCGAGCGCCCGTGCTCCACGGCAGAAGCCATTGTGTCAGGAGCCTGCGCACCATGGCCGAGTGCAGCCCCTGCTCTCCGCAACTAGAGAAAGCCCGCGTGCAAGGAAGACCCAGCGCGCGCATGCACACACACACACGCGCGCGCGTGCTCACACACCCACGCACCACGGCCGAGTGCAGCCCCTGCTCTCCGCAACTAGAGAAAGCCCATGTGCAGCAAGGAAGACCCAGCGCACGTGTGCACACACACACACACACACACGCACGCTCTCACACACCCACGCACCACGGCCGAGTGCAACCCCTGCTCTCCGCAACTAGAGAAAGCCTACGTGCAGCAAGGAAGGCCCAGCGCGCGCGTGCACACACACACACACACACGCGCGCGTGCTCACACACCCACGCACCACGGCCGAGTGCAGCCCCTGCTCTCCGCAACTAGAGAAAGCCCATGTGCAGCAAGGAAGACCCAGCGCACGTGTGCACACACACACACACACACACGCACGCTCTCACACACCCACGCACCACGGCCGAGTGCAACCCCTGCTCTCCGCAACTAGAGAAAGCCTACGTGCAGCAAGGAAGGCCCAGCGCGCGCGTGCACACACACACACACACACGCGCGCGTGCTCACACACCCACGCACCACGGCCGAGTGCAGCCCCTGCTCTCCGCAACTAGAGAAAGCCCATGTGCAGCAAGGAAGACCCAGCGCACGTGTGCACACACACACACACACACACGCACGCTCTCACACACCCACGCACCACGGCCGAGTGCAACCCCTGCTCTCCGCAACTAGAGAAAGCCTACGTGCAGCAAGGAAGGCCCAGCGCGCGCGTGCACACACACACACACACACGCGCGCGTGCTCACACACCCACGCACCACGGCCGAGTGCAGCCCCTGCTCTCCGCAACTAGAGAAAGCCCATGTGCAGCAAGGAAGACCCAGCGCACGTGTGCACACACACACACACACACACGCACGCTCTCACACACCCACGCACCACGGCCGAGTGCAACCCCTGCTCTCCGCAACTAGAGAAAGCCCGCGTGCAGCAAGGAAGACCCAGCACGCGTGTGCACACACACACACACCCACGCGCTCTCACACACTCACACACCACGGCCGAGTGCAGCCCCTGCTCTCTGCAACTAGAGAAAGCCCATGTGCAGCAGGAAGACCCAGCGCGCGCGCGCGACACTCTAGAGAGTGGGGTTGTGGGTAATTTGCCTGCTTCTCTACTTCTCCAGTTTTGTTTAACTAAGACCTCATTTTCTTTTTCCTGAGAAATTATTGACATATTTCTCTCTCTTTAGTCACTCAGCCGGGTCCGACTCTTGCAACCCTGTGGACTGTAGCCCTCCAGGCTCCTCTGGCCACGGGATTCTCAGGCAAGAGTACTGGAGAGGGGTGCCATTCCTTCTCCAGGGAATCTTCCCCACCAGGGATCAAACCCGTGTCTCCTGCATCTTCTGCCCTGCAGGCAGATTCTTGACTGCTGAGCCACTGGGGAAGCCCCCACAATATCCCAAATGGCAGGACCCCGTTCCTTCTCCTTACAGCTGAATAATATCCCATGATGCACCACATCTTCTTTAGCCATTCATCCCTAGTGGGTGGCTGCTCCCGCATCTTGACTAATGTAAGCAGTGCTGCAGTAAGCACAGGGGTCCAGATGTCACTTCAAGGCAATGTTTTCATTTCTCTAAGATAAACACCCAGAAGTAGAATTGCTGGCCCATATGATAGCTCTATTTTTAATTTTTTGAGGAAACTCCATACTGTTTTTCACCGTGGATGAGCCTACTTACATTCCCACGCACAGCGCGCGAGGGCTCCCTTCTCTCCACTTCCTCACCTTGCTGTTTGTTGTCTTTCTGATAATAGCTGTTTGCGGGTGTGAGATGGTATCTCGTGGCTTTGATTTGCGTTTCTCTGATGGTTGGGGATGTTGAGCCTCTTTTCCTGTGTCTGTTGGTCATCTGTATGTCTTCCTTAGGGGGAAAAAAGTCTATTCCGATCCTCTGCCCATTTTTTAAGCATATTCTTTGCCCGTTTAGGGGGGGGTCTTTTTTTGCTATTGAGTGATATGAACTCTTTATATACTTTGGATATTAAGCCTTTATCCAAAAGGATTAATCAAATGTTTTACAAATGATTAATCAAATATTTTCTCCCACTCAGTGGGTTGCCTTTTAACTTGGTGGTGGTTTGGCTTCCTTTGCTGTGCAGAAGCATCTTAGTTTGATACAGTCCTGCTTGCTTACTTCTGCTTTTGTTTCCACTACAAACCTCAAATTTAAAAAAATAAAATTTTGAAGATAAGTGATGGGGAGGTTTTCAGTACATAAAATAGGTGTTGGGAAAGATCCCAGGACCCCCAGTTATATGTAGTCAACAGGAAACTGGAATAGCACAAAGCTGGACTGTTCCTTTTTACAGGAAACAAACAAGACAGGGAAGAAGCCAGACTTAGAAACCCAGGAGGGCGTCTGCTGGGAAAAGTCAACAGGAGCCCATGGCTTCCAGGCCCACAAACAAGGCACGGGACAGATGGGAACCAGGAAGGGAGCATGTGCCCAAGCCACACCTGCCCCAGCAGGTATATAGAGGCTCCCGGCCCCGGAGGCCCCACACTGAGCACCTTCTCTCTCTCCACCTGCTCCTCTGACCTACTCCACCCTCAACCCACCAGAACCATGGGCTGCTCTGGCTGTTCCGGAGGCTGCGGCTCCAGCTGTGGGGGCTGCGGCTCCAGCTGTGGGGGCTGTGGCTCCAGCTGCGGGGGCTGCGGCTCCGGCTGTGGGGGCTGTGGCTCCAGCTGCGGGGGCTGCGGCTCCAGCTGTGGGGGCTGTGGCTCCAGCTGTGGGGGCTGTGGCTCCAGCTGCTGTGTGCCCGTCTGCTGCTGTGTGCCAGCCTGCTCCTGCTCCAGCTGTGGCAAAGGGGGCTGTGGCTCCTGTGGGGGCTCCAAGGGGGGCTGTGGCTCCTGTGGGGGCTCCAAGGGGGGCTGTGGCTCCTGTGGGGGCTCCAAGGGGGGCTGTGGCTCCTGTGGGGGCTCCAAGGGGGGCTGTGGCTCCAGCTGCTGTGTGCCCGTCTGCTGCTGTGTGCCAGCCTGCTCCTGCTCCAGCTGTGGCAAAGGGGGCTGTGGCTCCTGTGGCTGTTCCCAGTCCAGCTGCTGTGTCCCCATTTGCTGTTCCCAGTCCAGCTGCTGCAAACCCTGCTGCTCCCAGTCCAGCTGTTGCAAACACACCTGCTCCCAGTCCAGCTGCTGCAAACCTTGCTGTTCCCAGTCCAGCTGCTGTGTCCCCGTTTGCTGCTCCCAGTCCAGCTGCTGCAAACCCTGCTGCTCCCAGTCCAGCTGCTGCGTCCCCGTGTACTGCCAGCGCAAGATCTGAAGCTGTGTCCAGGGACCTCAGGTGGCTCCCGGGACCCAGGAATGTAGGAAGTGACCGGTGCCCCATCCAAAATTAGCAAGTGGCAGTTTTGAATCCATCTTTTCTAGAATGGGGAGCCCAGTTCTCCAGTCCCAGCAGATTGCTTCCCACATCCAGGCGAATGGAGGCCTCTTCGTGCCTTCTGTCCGTTCTGGATGCCCACCTCCTCTGCCTCGAGAAAGTCATTTCCTTCCCACTCTCCATATGACTGCAGTCCCCGCAGGCCCCTGATTCCTGGAGCCCATTGCCCCTCGTGCTTTGGACTTGGCCGACCTGGCCCATCCCACAAGGCCAACGTCCGGACCACAGACCCAGGAGGTGCCCCACTCTCCTCACCCCGCATCAGATGGCCCAGTGCCACCCTTCACCGGGATTCGCCTGTGCCTCCGTCACCGGCCACAGTCCAGTCTGGACCTGGTGTGGACTCTAAATAAACACATTCCCCTCTCAAGGACTCTGTCTCCATGATACTTCTTTTTTAATATTCTTTTAAATTTTTTTGGCTCCACTGGGTCTTAGTTGCGGCAGTGGAATCTTTTAGTTTGGGCACATGACCTCGGTTTCAGCATGTTGGGTCTAGTTCCCCAACCAGGGATCGAACCCATGCCCCTCTGCAATGGGAGGATGGAGTCTTAGCCATTGGAGCACCAGGCAAGTCCCCAAGATACTTCTTTAATGCACACTCTAATGAGGAATTGAAAAAACAACTGTGCATTGTTGATGGGAGTAAAAATCAGGTGCAGTTTCTTTTTTCTGAAGGTATTTTTGGCGATATTTCCTATAATTTCACTGTTGCTGGCGTTATTTTCCTTGCTTTGGTGGCATTTTTAAATACAATTATTAGTAAGAATGAAACAAAATACTGCTGCTGCTGCTGCTGCTAAGTCGCTTCAGTCGTGTCCGACTCTGTGCGACCCCATAGACGGGGCCCCCGTGTCTCTGGGATTCTCCAAGCAAGAACACTGGAGTGGGGTGCCGTTTCCTTCTCCAGTGCATGAAAGTGAAAAGCGGAAGTGAAGTCGCTCAATCGTGTCCGACTCTTAGCGACCCCATGGACTGCAGCCCACCAGGCTCCTCCACCCATGGGATTTTCCAGGCAAGAGTACTGGAGTGGGGTGCCATTGCCTTCTCCGCTATAAATTCCTAAACCCCTTCAAATATTTTTATCATTAAAGATCTTCCCTTAATGAAAACTTCTAAAAATTACAGTTTAGTTATGGGGAGAAGAAAGAAATGGATATCACATGCAAAACCCCAAAATTGTATGCCTATGTGTGGATCACAGTAAACTGTGGAAAATTCTGAAAGAGATGGGAATACCAGACCACCTGACCTGCCTCTTGAGAAATCTGTATGCAGGTCAGGAAGCAACAGTTAGAACTGGACATGGAACAACAGACTGGTTCCAAATAGGGAAAGGAGTATCTCAAGGCTGTATANTGACTATACAGCATTAAAAGGGTAACAAAATTCAAAAAAGAATTTTAGATTGGAACTCAAAATGATTCCTTATTCTAAGGCTTATAGTAGTATATAATTGCAGATATTTTTCCTGAAAAAAAATCATTGAAACATTATTCATATTACACATGGTTCAAAGGACATGATGCCTATAACTGACTCTTCAAGAGAAAAAAATAGTATATGCATGTATATATACAGAGATAGCATGAGCAAGAAAGCAAATATGAACAATTAAGGAATCTGGTAAAAGAGTTCTTTGTATTGATACTATCCTGGAAACATTTCTATAAATTTGAAATTATATAAAAATAAAAAGTTTCCCCAAGTTTTTATTCAGAATCAGGGAAAGTACTATGAGAATAAATATATAAATCTATTCAACTTTTCACACTGTTTAGAAATCACTTACATCCTTGAATTATCATTGTATCTTTCTACACACCAAAATAAGCCAATCAAAATAGCAAAATAGCTCTAAAAGTGATTTGTTCATACCAATGTATTGTAGGGTTGCCAAATAAAACACAGGACTCCCAGGTAAATCTGAATTTTAAAGGAGGAATAATTTTTTGGTATAAGTTTGTCCCATATTACATGCAACATACTTATATTAAAAAACCGTTGTTTATCTGAAATTCAAATTTAACTAGGCATTCTGTATTTTTATTTACTAAATCTGTTCACCCTAAATGTTCAACATTTAGGCTGTTAATAATGGAACATAACTTTTTCTTATAAACACTTTTCACATTGGCCATAGTATAATTTATATTATGTCTTCTTAGACAAAATTCTAGTTTGAGAGACTTAAAACATCATTTACTTAGATTTACTGTATGTGAATTTGATAATCCTGATGATTTTACTTAATATTAAACATTAAAGATGTACCACATTATCAAAGTTCTACTTTTACTCACAATAATATTACACATAGATTTAACACAGTTAAAAAAATTGTTATTTGAAACAACATAATTCCCTTTTACAAAAGCAGCTTATATAAAACATTTGACTTAAGACTGTCATTGCTATTTATGCCTTTGAATGAAATTCCATTCTTTGGCCTCCACTGTCCAGAAACAGGCACTTTTCAACTTGCTTTCTTTAATGAATATTTTGTAACAAGTTCCTGAAGTTTTCTAATTCTTTCACACTTGTTGAAATTCTGTAAACAAAATAAATTTCACTCAGAAACTATTTTAGATAACTTTTCTCTACAAGTTATTCACTTTGCATTTTCAGAACACAGAAAAAAATGTTAATTTATTTCAGCAAACATAAAGGTGCATAAAACATTTAATCTGTTTTGATGCATTTTTGTTCTTAATTTGATATATTAAAACTAAGATAACATTCCCCAGAAATCAGTTATTTTTAATTAGTCACAACTAAGTATTAAAGTTTCAAAGTACAAAATTATAAAGTACATAAGTATTATATTTTTAAGTATTCAGTATATTCATATGCTTATTATTTAAAGTATATAAGTATACACTTTATACTTAGATATAAAGTATAGGTATATACTTTATAAAGTACATAGCATTAAAATATGTATTTTAAATATGCATAAGTATATGAACACTTAAACTAATCAATTTACCATATTTATTAAATATACAAAGAATCAAAGCCTTTGGACTACAAAGAGTGAGAACAGTCACACGTCTGGGTGACCAAATTGTTTTCACTAACTTATAAAAAGTTTGTTATTTTAAGTATACTTTAGCTCTGTTTTCCACCATGAAAAAAAGTAGCAAAATACTCAAATATAACTGTCAATCTTCTGTGTACTAAAGAATAATTTATTAAATCAATTTTTTAAGTGAAGAAATATAGTCCTTAGAAAATGTTAGTTTTTTTTAAATATAAAAAAAACTCTCTGCATTCTTTAGATATGATAGGCCAGGAGGAAATGCATCTGTACTTAAATTTTATAATGTAAGTTCCTAATTTTAAGCTTATTTTCTAATCATTTTGATGAAAATTATTTTTAAAAGCATGATTAGCCTTTTACCAATGGCAAATCCACAAATTTTAGATGTACACCTACATTACACAACATGATTTTTTCTAGGACCTTCAAGAAAACATTTGGATAGCACATAGATTAGAAAAAGTTTACAAATTCCATAAGATGAATACTGAAGCATTCAGTGAATTAATAATGATTACAAGAGTCAAGAGGTGATATAATGATTGCATGTATCTACAAAGTTAAAGTATTTCATAAGATCACAGAATTCTGTAGTGAGATAATTTCACTGAATAGGATATTTCTTACCCAGTTTTATCTGAGAGAATATGTGTTGCATTAGACTTACTTGGCTAGCAAAAAAAATTTTGGTGCGAACTAACCTTCCAAATGCATTAAATAATGATACTATTTCTTGTCTGGTTAGATGGAATTCATAACTGGGTCCACTTTCTGGCATATTTGCAATCAGTTTCTCAGAAAACAAGATCTTCAGAGCAGTGCCCAAACCCTGAGTCTATAATAGAAATAAGAAAAAAAGAAAAATCAGAAAATTCCTTGTGCAAAGAAAGAAAACAGGATTGAGCTTGATATGCTTACCTGAAGCTTTCCCCACAGTCGACATTTCAAACAACCAACACAATCCATGATTCTTGAAATATTTCTAAAATGCAGTCGAAAATCCTCCTAAAAATAATTTAACATTTTATTAAGATGTAGTATATGGTAAAATACTAAGTATCTCTGAGTACCTTCTATGTGCCTCACTGTGTGCAAAACACTAGAGAGCACCAAAGAAGGGAAGAAAACTGAAATCAGTGTACACAGAACACCTCCTACACACCAGAATCTTTACATATACAATTGTATTTCACCTTCACCACAAATGCAAAAGTGAAAGTCGCTCAGTCGTATCCAACACGTTGCAACTCCATCGACTATACAGTGCATGGAATTCTCCAGGCCAGAATCCTAGAATGGGTAGCCTTTCCCTTCTCCAGAGGATCCTTCCAACCCAGGGATCAAACCCAGGTCTCTTGTGTTGCAGGCAGATTCTTTACCAGTAAGCCACCAGGGAAGCCCAAGGTATTATTACAATCTACACCTAATGAATTAAAAACATAAAGTCCAGAGAAGCTAGGTAACTTGCCCAAATTCCCATATCTAGTAAATAGCAAATCTAAACCCCAGGTCTGCCTGCCTCCAAAACTAGACTATCTGTAAATATACAGAAAGTAAATGAGATGTTCTATTGTATGTGATTATTAACCACATGTCAATATCAGGAGAGGGGGCAGAAGTTGTATGACACCATTTACCAAAAAAGAAAAAAAGGAAGGGAGAAAGGAATAAATAATGGAAGGAGCAACAAGTAAACCTTTGATTTCATAATAGTTAAATGAAAGCCCTTCTCTCCAGTATTAGGAAAAACAACCAGATCTTTTACCATTTATTATTATCATACATACTTTATTATCATACAAAAATCTATAGAATACAGTGAAATCCATGTACCCTCCACCAAGTTTCAGAGAGAAACTCATTAAACTCATCCAAAAGCAGTATGCCTTTAAGGGGTAAGGAAAGAAGAAAGGAAGCCAAGAACATATCCTTCTTTCACACCAGTGGAAATTATTAATTAATTCTCCAATGACTCCCCTGTCCTGAATTTATAGTGGAATCCCAGGCTTACAGTACTTGAAGCAGGAAATCTGACATACATTTCAGATGAAACATTCATTATATCAAATGGCCTATAATTTGGTAAGTATATAATATTTTGTTTGCTTGTTTTTATGTGCTAAACCACACACTGAGCTCAATCAGAAGAGAACATAAGCAAAGATCTAAAAATGGGAATAAATCAGCAAAGACTGGAACCTACTATTCAAAGCAGACCTCAGTTCACTCTGGAGACAAGTCTTTCCCCAGATGCATCATTCAGCCTGAGACTTTGAAACAGTCAACATCTGTACCATGTAAAAGATTTATAATAAGGTCCCAGGTCTTATATCTTATTAATTTAATACAAAGCCCAAATTATTAATATTAAATGTTACCATATGTTAGCAATATTCTATATCATTGTTTCTATACCCTTTAGAATAAGTAAGAAGTAATTCTAATTTTCAACTTACTTTTAAAAAATATTTACCCAGCAATATTACTCTCAGTAGATTTTTGGTGATTGAAGTTACCTTTAAACTTGTATTTCAACTTCAAATTAAAGAAAACTCACACTTTTAACAAGAATAACAGAAACAGAATACTAAAATTACTCTGAAGTTGATGTTCCCATCCTACAAGGTGCTGACCTCTGGAGGATTTATAGTTAGTGTAAAAGTCTATAAAATCCCCGAGTAGACAAATATTTGTATAAAGACAAAACAAATAGCTCACATGTACACACTATAAATTTCCAAATGGATATAAATGTTATGGTCAATAAAACACAGCTTTTACTTTACAAGTGTCAATAAATGCATGGTGGATTTTGGCAGTTATATTTTCACTAATAAAACACTATTATCATGTGGAAAGGCGTGAAAGCTTTTGACTTAGACTTATACTTTTAAAGCTTGGAAGCCTCTAAATAATGATAATGCTTTTATACAGTGTCTAAACTCAGTATCTGAATCTATGTTCACTAATTCAAATACTTGAATGTGGCAGCTCTTGAGTCTTTGTATGACATATACGGAGAATAAATGTGGTGGCTTAACAAGAGTCAAACTAATGTTGTAAAATTAAAACCAACCACAAATGCTTAAATGAATGTAATATAAAAGAACTGAATTAAAAAGCTAGAAATTTACTAGACCAGAACAAAGAGAAAATCCTTATGACTTCCACAAATAACAATCAATGTCCAATAACCTGAGTATATTCTAAAATTAACTTAGATTAGAAAAATGTATTATCCTTAAAATAAACAGACCCTAAGTCACTTACAAATTCTCCTTCTTAATACATGTAGTTTTAAGATCAATACTAAAAATTACAGTCAGTGAGGAGAATGATCAAACATTCTGTGGTTAAACACTGTGATCTATATTCAATGAAACCAATTGGCTAAAACACAATTCTCACCCAATTCTCAGATGTTTTTAAGCCTTCAAGTGAGATCCTATTCTGTGTTGAAGTGAACATTGAACACTTCTCTTTCATACAAGTCCTCTACTTATAACCATACACTGATAGAGTATAAAGGAGACAAGAAGAGATATTAAAATAAGCTTATGTAACTGTTCAAATCTGTGATGTTCACTATAAACTACAATTTCAAAAAAATACCAATATCAACAAGTTTCCTTGGTGTTTTATTCTCTTCTTGTAAAAGGACTCAAAAATTATGTGTTAAATTTCATAGGATATCAAAGCTGAGTATTTCGGAGTTTTGATAAAATTAAAACAATGTGAGAAATATTTCTAATCTGCACAATATAAAACAAGTAGATGTCAAAACATTCTCTCCATAAACCAGCAAGTGTACTAAAAATAAGACATATCAAAAAATAGTAGGGGAAAAAAAGTCATTACAGCATCTTCCCCCTCACTTCTAAGTTCCTGGAAGCTGTTTGGGAGGTTATATAAGCACTGAGGTATGTATTTCTAGCAAGAATGCTTTAAGTAGGAGGTAGATGGGCAGTCAAAAATAACTATTATCTAACAGCAAAAAAAACAAGAGGGCAAAAAGTATTTTGTTTGCAAGCTATGAAAAATAAGGTTTTTTCAATATCAAAAGAAACAAAAAATTAGAAACAAAGGGAGACTGTCATAAATATTCTGATGAAACCAGATTCAGCCCACTTCTACTGAGGACTACCTGCTTTACTTACCATATCTTTATAATTGAGAACAATAATATAATTTTATGTAAGTCTTCAAAGTGAAAGTGAAAGTTGCTCAGTCATGTCCAACCCTTTGGGACCCCATGGACTGTACAGTCCATGGAATACTCCAGGCCAGAAGACTGGAGTGGGTAGCCTCTCCCCTCTCCAGGGGATCTTCCCAACCCACGGATCGAACCCAGGTCTCCCACATTGCAGGCAGATTTTTTACCAGCTGAGCCACAAGGGGAAGCCCTTCTAAGTCTTCAAAAAGACTTAGAAATCCCTTGAGGATGGAAGCATCTCTCCTTTTAATGACAAAAATCACACTCTACACACAATGAGCGTTTAATAAATCTTTTCAATGAAATTTCTTATTTGTTGTATTTTGAGGCAAATAGACACAAAGATGGTCTTGCCTGGAGTCATACCTCCATTAAGAGGCAAGACAAAGACCAGACCCATCCTGTGCGATCTCAGGTCTTCTGTTCTTTCCAGGACTGCATGCTGACGTACCTAAATGCCTTTGTGTGCGCAGTCACTCACTTGTGTCCGACTCGTCGTGACCCCATGGACGGACGGTAGCCCACCAGGCTCCTCTGTCCATGGAATTTTCCAGGCAAGAATACTGGAGTGGGTCACCATTTCCTTCTCCAGGGTATCTTCCCAACCCAGGAATCGAACCCGTGTCTCCTGAATTGTCAGGCAGATTCTTTACCACTATGCCACTAAGCCCTAAATGCCTTTAGTTCCCAGGGAATGATATGAATGACAAAACACCACTAGGCCCTCTCCCTCTAAAGAGCATCGTATAATTTAGCCAAAACTATTTTCAGAATTCTCTCTAATAGAAGACAGTTTCTGCTTCTCCAGCTCTAGATACCTTTCCTTTCATTCATAAGCTCTATTTGCTACACGAGAGAATCAGTGTGAAATGAAACCCTTCTGTAAAGAGTACATGCACACACACATTTCTGTTATGTTGAGAACACCACAAACTAAATCTTAAGTTGGACCTGCTTTTGGACTTCCTCTTTTTCTTGAGGAAAAGAAAGATTATGACTCTGATTTTTTCCTACAATTTCAAGAAGTATATTCGGATTTACTGTTAAGAATAAAAACATGGCCTTATAGTCATATCTGCATGTGAGTTTACATTTAAAAATTAATGTATAAAATTATTACCTTTAGTTTGTTTGCTTCTTTTTTATTCCCAGCAAAAAATGAATTCTCATCAAAATGCAAAGGAAATGACCTACATTAAATAAAACATATTCTCTGAATAAAACAAAAAATAATCATTTTCATGTATTATAAAATATAAAAGTCCTGCTAATACAACATTTTGCTGGCCAGTGATGAATAATACAAGTTCAACAGAGTAGAACAGATAGTAAAAATCAAAATTCTGATGCCCCCAACAAATTCTTATCCTCAAATATACAAACTAACTGTATAACATAGTAGAATTAGGGCCCAAACCCAACCTGTTCAACTAAATATAAAAATAATGCAAGTATCAAATACCAAAAGAATGGTTCTTAAAACTAAAAATATGCACCTCTTAGTACATAAGTCAAAATGAAAATAAAACCAAAACTCAATTTTAAAAGACCTATGAGCAAAATTAGCTTTTAATTATTTTTTAGATAATTTTCCTTTAAGTTGATTACTTAAGAATTTAATTTTGGATATCACTTGCCACTCTTCTTATTAATATATAAGTTGTATGAGTTGTAATACACAACTTACTTGATTTCATGAAGTATTTCCAGAAGTAACATTTTGTTTTCTGCATCCTGATCTTTATTTCCAGTGAAGAGTTGAAAATCTGGGCGCTCAAAGAATGGAACCACTTTAGATAAAGCCCTTAATTCTATTAAGTAGAGAAAATACAAGTTCTTAAGTCTTCGTGGACCTTCTCCTTCAGTTAATATTCCATCAAATCGCTGTTGAAATTCTGTAATGTTGTGTCCCCATTTTTTTTCCAACCACGTATCTGAGAATAAAGAATTAAATATTAAAAAGTGAATTTTAAAATTAAGTTTCATTGTACTTATATTAGGTTATTTATGCTTGCAGAAGCTAATTTTATATTTTTAAATGTATAATCAATACAACCATGAAAACTGCTTTACATAATTGAGCCTTTAACAGTTTCATATTAATATTTTATCTTCTAGAACCCATACTTAAAAGGAAAATAAACTCAATTATTTTACTGAGAAACAAGGACTAATCCAATCAAATTTCTGAATATAAATATATTCATAAAACCAAGATACAGAAGTCAAAGATGACTATCTGAAATTACTAATGAGTTTGAAGTCCTAAAGTTAATATGTTTTGCCTCTAAGAAGTAAGAGATACTTTAATTCTAGAATAAACATGTTACTGATGAAAATCCAACATGGTCTCACTTTTCAACAGCCTTGTAAAGCATGAAGAGCAGCAAAAAAAAAAAAAGCTTTTACTCATTAAACTGCAGGCCTGAAGCTGACATGCAAACGTAAGGATTCAGATACAGTAGTATCTAATGAAAACAACTTTGCTCTTAGGAGCTATTTCAATTCCCACAACAAAACAAAAGAATATTTCCAAAGTGATGTGTATGATTTTGAGCAGCTTCTTAAAAGAAAATGACGACTGCTAAGAACAGGCTGAGCTTTTCCTGATAATGTCCACAGTTCCCACATTTCTGATTACTGCCACTTAGGAATAAATTTTTCCTGCCTAATATTCAACAGGGCCAATCTTTTCTCATTCAGGAAATACCAAGAACATTTTAAGAATACCGGAAATTAAGTGTGGTAAAGTGAATAAAGGTGACTATTACACACCTTGTAGAAGATACCGTGCACTCAAATGCACATTAATGCTTGCATGGAGGCCAGATATAAGTCGGTAGAATGCTCTTTTCTCTACGCAGAGACCTACAAAAGGTAATTTGGAAATAGAAATTTCATATGTGAAACTTGTAAGATATAAAATTAATTTTATGTGTATTTTAAAATGAAAAAAATTAAATTTGTTTAAAAGTGTCCAATTACCTTCTAGCCAACTGTAAAAAGTATTCTCTGAAATTAAAAGAAAAATAAGTCACAAGATTGTAAAAATGCCAAAAATATATATTTTTCAAAAGTTTTAAAATATTATAGCAAATTTGTGCCAAACAGCAATTTAAAGGTCCCAGTTTTGTTTGCAAAGGAGAAAGGTTCTTGGTATGGATTCACTTTAAGCGCCACTGAGTTGCTCAGTCTTTAGAAGGCTTAGCATTGCCTTAGGTGGCCCTAGCCTTATAACTTGCTGGACAAAGTGTTTTATATGAGGTCAAAACGCAGAAATTAAATAGTAAATCTATACATGAAAAATACTTAGCCTTAATAACAATTCATGTTATAAAAAGTAAGAACATGTTATACACTTTTTAAAATGAGAGAAGTCAAAATTATAGAATAGTATTGGAAGTATATTATTAGTCTATGGCTGATAGTATTTTATGCCATACAATATTTCAAAAGAACAATTTAAGGAAATGTTACAAAAACCAAATATCACTTATATTTTATGACCTACAGCAATCACTGTTCATATACTTAGACCTGATAACTGCTCTTAGAATTATGCTCTAAAGAAACAACTCAAAATGGAGGTGGGGGGATAATATGTAGATAGATGATTATGTTCTACATAATTTTTAAAACCTGAAATAACTAAAGTGCACAACAAGGCCTGAGCTAACATGATAGAATATTATGTACCAGTTAACATGACTGAATAATATAAAACTTAAAATGACAAGCATGTGGAACACAGAGATTGCATGAAAATGTTTGTTTGAAATAATATGTAAAAAGGCATAAGAAATATTATACCTATGTGAACACTCTATGTCTATATCTACTAGCCATGACAAACATTGATCTATATGGTCCTTTTCACCAAAGTTGTTTATAGTAATATTAATAATGAACCAAACAAGCATAAAAGTAATGGAAGAAATGACAAACAGAATAAACATATATTTATATATTTACAGATTACATAAAAACTTAAAACATTTGTGTCAGAAAACTTTATAAACATAAGCAAAATGCAAACAAACTGAGTAAAATGTATGTTGCAAATGCAACAAAAGATAATATCTTAAGTGTATAAAAAGTTCATACACCAAATAAAAATGCTAAAGCGCCCATTAAAAAGGGCGAATAATATGAACAGAGAATTCATACAGGAAAAACACAAATGGTAATAACAGATAAAAATTGTTCTGTCACACCAATAATAAAAATGCAAATTAAGCATATCTTGTACAACACAAAGAACAAAGCAAATATTTTTAAATAACTATAACTAGAATATAACCTTTAAAAATTCTGACTATGTTGACACCTGAAACATATATTATACATCAACTATACCTCGATAAAAAATAAAACGCAAATTAAAACTGTAAAGACAGAACTTTAAAGAGTAAAGAAGAAATATGATACTTAATTTAGACACGAGTCAGGTAAAACTAGGTGGCACAATGACTGGAAGGGGTATAAATTATTAGCACATCCTTTCAATGACAGAAAGAATCTGGTTGTATGTATCAAGAGCCTAAAATGTCCTTATCCTTTGATCCAGTAAATCCATTTCTAGAAATCTAAGTTGTTATGTGTAGAGTCTTCTCTTGTGTTGTTGGAAGAGGATGTTTCCTATGACCAGTGCATTTTCTTGGCAAAACTCTATTAGTCTTTGCCCTGCTTCATTCTGTATTCCAAGGCCAAATTTAACTATTACTCCAGGTGTTTCTTGACTTCCTACTTTCCCCTATAACGAAAAGGACATCTTTTTTGGATGTTAGTTCTAAAAGATCTTTTGTAGGTCTTCATAGAACCGTTCAACTTCAGCTTCTTCAGCGTTACTGGTTGGGGCATAGACTTGGATTACCGTGATACTGAATGCTTTGCCTTGGAAATGAACAGAGATCATTCTGTCATTTTTGAGATTGCATCCAAGTACTGCAATTCAGACTCTTTTGTTGACCATGATGCCTACTCCATTTCTTCTGAGGGATTCCTGCCCACAGTAGTAGATATAATGGTCATCTGAGTTAAATTCACCCATTCCAATCCGTTTTAGTTCGCTGATTCCTAGAATGTTGACGTTCACTCTTGCCATCTCTTGTTTGACCACTTCCAATGGTCATGATTCATGGACCTGACATTCCAGGTTCCTATGCAATACTGACTACTAAGTCAAGGCTATGGTTTTTCCAGTAGTCATGTATGGATGTGGGAGTTGGACTGTGAAGAAAGCTGAGTGCCGAAGAATTGATGCTTTTGAACTGTGGTGTTGGAGAAGACTCTTGAGAGTCCTTTGGACTGCAAGGAGATCCAACTAGTCCATTCTGAAGATCAATCCTGGAATTTCTTTGGAAGGAATGATGCTAAAGCTGAAACTCCAGTACTTTGGCCACCTCATGTGAAGAGTTGACTCATTGGAAAAGACCCTGATGCTGGGAAGGATTGGGGGCAGGAGAAGGGGACGACAGAGGATGAGATGGCTGGATGGCATCACTGACTTGATGGACATGAGTCTGAGTGAACTCCGGGAGTTGGTGATGGACAGGGAGGCCTGGCGTGCTGTGATTCACGGTGTCGCAAAGAGTCGGACACGACTGAGTGACTGAACTGAACTGAAGTTGTTATGGATGAATGTTTGTGTCTCCCCTAAAATTTATATGTAGAAGCCCTAAACTCCCCCTTCCTCCTCCCACCATATGATGTTATTTGGAAGATAACTAGGCTAAGATGAGGTCATGAGGGTGGGGTCACCATGATGGAATCAGTATCTTATAGCTATCTGTAAGCCTGGAAGAGGGCCCTCCCTAAGAACCAAATCTGCTGGTACCTCCAGCCTCCAGAACTCTGAGAAAATAAATGTCTTTTATTTTAGCCACCTAGTTTATGGTATCTTGTCAGAGAAGCCTAAGCTGATGAGGACACAGGCTGAGGAAGCAAGTTGACATGGTAATAATAATATATAAAATCATAATGTATATATTACAAAAATATTAGTATAAACATGAAAATAATGATAATTATCAAAATGTTAGCAGAGAAGCAGTATGAAGTAGTTAAAAGCATAGACCCTGAAATCAAACTGCCTGATTTGAATCCCAAACTCTGCTACTTACAAATCACATGGTTTTAGCTGAGTTGCTGAACCTTTCTGGGATTCATTTTCTGTCTATAAAAATGGAAATAAAAATCCTAACAAAATGTCCTAGGATTGTTGGAAGGATTAAATAAACTCATATTTGCAAATTACTTTGAAAAGTACTGGCATGTCTTCTTCGCCATTATTAATGTCAATTATTTTGGGGTTGTGGGATTACAAGTAATTTGTTTCCTTATTGGGAACCTCTATGTTTTGGGTTTATTTTTTTTTTAAGTTAGGACCTAGTCTTCCAAAGAAATTTTTGTTTAGTTTTATAGTCCTGAAGTAGATTGTCTGTGAATATGATCCAGTTAGATAATCGCCTAATATGTCAGCTTTCATATTTCACCAGAATGAACACTTAAAATTATACTCAAAATAAGATGTTTTCTCTAAGGATAGCCTCTACAGGTTAACCATCTTTACTTTGATAATGAGACAGGTTAAGATCTTGAAATGGTATTAAAAAACTGAAATAGCTTATTTTTTCTATTTTAAAATTTGTTTATTTTATTATTTTTTTTATAAACCCTTGTGTTGAGGGCTGACTTTCAGTACATAGCAGTGAGGGAGCTGCTCTGCTACATAGGAAACCCTGACCCAGAAGCAGGTCCTCTACCAATGGTTCCCCACGAATGGCTGGTGCATGATGGTGAGGGGGCGGCCGCCTTTCTGGCCATGCCCATGGCTCAGGAGGAAGGGCTCTCCACATTGGTAAAACAGCTTCTTTTAATGTAGCCAGAATATAGCACTGAATTGGGGACACCCAAGGTGGAATAGTTATTCCTAACTGGAAATTATAGGATCACCACTAACAGTAACAAAATATGAGAAACCTTTGCAAAAATACTCATACTACTAAAGAATTTCTCTTCCAAATATATAGTTATGATTTAGTATTTTATTTAGCTGCTACCATTACTATAAAATAAAGTATAATAATAAAAGAACAAAGTTATAAGACTTTCGGATTCTGTTATCTAAAGCAAACCATAAAAATAACGCTCAGAAGACAGAATATGGTGGGCTTCCATGGCTCAATGGTAAAGAACCCACTTGCCAATGCAGGAGACATGGGTTGGATCCCTGGTAGGGAAAGATCCCATATGCCACAGAGCAACTAAGCCCGTGCGCCAAACTACTGAGCTGATGTTCTAGAGCCCAGGAGCCACACCTACTGAGCCCAAGAGCCACAAGAGAAGCCACAGCAATGAGAAGCCGTGCACCACAATTAGAGAGTAGGCCCTGCTTCCTGCAACTTGAGAAAAGCCTGAGTGGCACAAAGATCCAGCACAGCCAAAAATAAATAAATAAATAAATTTTTTAAAGAGAAGAGAATTTAGAGTGAGAGAAAGTGATCCTTTACATTTTAACAATCTCATCTAGCCAGAGTAAAGCACATACTGCTGAGTCTTCTCATATTGCTAAAAACATGGCCTTAAGAAAAACAAAAATCATTCCAATCTTATTCATAAAGCAAAAATATTCTCAAAAAGACACAGTAAACCTAAAATATGTTAAAATTTGGGGCATTACAATAACTTAAAGAGCTGGCAATGATACCTACACCCAAGAATCAGCACAGGCTTGGAAGCCAGTAGATCAACACTCTGATCATGCCTCTTCAGTTCCGTTCAGTCGCTCAGTCATGTCCAGCTCTTTGCGACCCCATGGGCTGCAGCATACCAGACCTCTCTGTCCATCACCAGCTCACGGAGTTTACCCAAACTCATGTCTATTGAGTTGGTGATACCATCCAACCATCTCATCCTCTGTCATCCACTTCTCCTCCTGCCTTCAATCTTTCCCAGCATTGGGGTCTTTTAAAACGAGTCAGCTCTTCACATCAGGTGGCCTAAGTATCGGAGTTTCAGCTTCAAAATCAGTTATTCCAATGAACACTCACAGGACTGTTCTCCTTTAGGATGGACTGGTTGGATCTCCTTGCAGTCCAAGGGACTCTCAAGAGTCTTCTCCAACACCACAGTTCAAAATCATCAATTCTTTGGTGCTCAGCTTTCTTTATAGTCCAACTCTCACATCCATACATGACCACTGGAAAAACCATAGCCTTGACTAGATGGACCTTTGTTGGTAAAGTAACGTATCTGCTTTTAAATATGCTATCTAGGTTGGTCATAACTTTCTTTCCAAGGAGTAAATGTCTTTTAATTTCATGGCTACAGTCACCATCTGCAGTGATTTTGGAGGCCAAAAAAATAAAGTCAGCCACTGTTTCCACTGTTTCCTCATCTATTTGCCATGAAGAGATGGGACCAGAAGCCATGATCTTAGTTTTCTGAATGTTGAGCTTTAAGCCAACTTTTTCACTCTCCTCTTTCACTTTCATCAAGAGGCTCTTTAGTTCTTCAACACTTTTGCCATAAGGGTGGTGTCATCTGCTTATCTGAGGTTATTCAATTTCTCCCAGCAATCTTCATTCCAGCTGATGCTTCATCCAGCCCAGAGTTTCTCATGATGTACTCTGCATAGAAGTTAAATAAGCAAGGTGACAACATACAGCCTTGACGTACTCCTTTTCCTATTTGGAACCAGTCTGTTGTTCCATGTCCACTTCTAACTGTTGCCTCCTGACCTGCATACAGATTTCTCAAGAGGCAGGTCAGGTGGTCTGGTATTTCCATCTCTTTCAGAATTTTCCACAATTTATTGAGATCCACACAGTCAAAGGCTTTGGCATAGTCAATAAAGCAGAAATAGATGTTTTTCTGGAACACTCTTGCTTTTTCTATGATCCAGCGGATGTTGGCAATTTGATCTCCGGTTCCTCTGCCTTTTCTAAAACCAGCTTGAACACCTGGAAGCTCACGGTTCACGTATTGCTGAAGCCTGGCTTGGAGAATTTTGAGCATTACTTTACTCGCGTGTGAGATGAGTGCACTTGTGCGGTAGTGTGAGCATTCTCTGGCATTGCCTTTCTTTGGCCTTTCTTTGGAATGAAAACTGGCCTTTTCCAGTCCTGTGGCCACTGCTGCATTTTCCAGATTTGCTGGCATATTGAGTGCAGCAGCACTTTCACAGCATCATCTTTTAGGATTTGAAACAGCTCAACTGGAATTCCATCACCTCCACTAGCTTTGTTCGTAGTGATGCTTCCTAAGGTGCACTTGATTTCACATTCCAGGATGTCTTGCTCTAGGTGAGTGATCACACCATCGTGATTATCTGGGTCATGAAGATCTTTTTTGTATAGTTCTTTTGTGTATTCTTGCCACCTCTTCTTAATATCTTCTTCTGCTATTAGGTCCAGACCATTTCTGTCCTTTATCGAGCCCATCTTTGCATGAAATGTTCCCTTGGTATCTTTAATTTTCTTGAAGACATCTCTGGTCTTTCCCATTCTATTGTTTTCCTCAGTGATCATGCCTAGAACCTTCCTATGGGTGACCCAGTAGATCCCAGATTCAGTCAATACAGAAGAATTTTCCCTGACAGAGGCCGGGAAATGCCTCACTTCCACACACATAAAATGTATAAGTGAATTATCAGAGTCTGAGGCAACCTATCTCTACTGTCTGATCCCAGGCACAAAGAGTCATTTTTCCTTTAACCTATGCTGTCCCTGTCAGCATCTTAGATAAACAAATAAAAAGTAACTTCTCAAGTCTCACGTGTCAGAAGAAAAAACAAGTTTGCCCACAAATCTCTGAATATAAGCAAATTCATATCTGTCATGTATGATAAAGAAATTATACTTACCTTCACTTTTACCTGAAAAAAGAAAACAAAAGTTATATTATTGAAAACTCCTTCCAGATGCCCCTTTTAAAATGCTACACTTCCATTACTTTTAGTCCATCAGTTCACCCACATACATAGCATCTGAGAGTGATATGCTTGTGAATGCAACTCTTTCTGGTCATAAAAGGAATGATGCCTAATTTAACTAAATGGCCTCATTTCCAAGAGCCTGGATAAAGAGTAGTTTCAGCTTGTTCAAGATTTAATGTGGGCTGACAGGAAAGAGAAATGTAACCTATCATCTAAGCTGCTACTGCTAAGTCGCTTCAGTTGTGTCCGACTCTGTGCTACCCCATAGACGGCAGCCCACCAGGCTCCTCCATCCATGGGATTTTCCAGGCAAGAGTACTGGAGTGGGGTGCCATTGCCTTCTCCAATCATCTAAGAGTACTCTTAAATATCTCAAGGACTCACAGTTATTTGGTGGTCAGAGCCTTTTAACTTATTTATTTATCCTACAGGTATAAGACAATGTCTTGTAAAGATCTGTGTTTTTGCTTCAAAACTCCCAGAACTGACATTATAAATGTACCTTATTCAGCAATATTTTTAATGACTATGTGTAAGATCCAAACATGCACAATCCAGCAGTGTGTATGCAGCTGCTCATTAAGTCCTGAAAAACTGTCTTCGTTTTGCCACTTTTATTTAATGCCATCATTTATTAAAGTACCAGATGCTCATTGCAAATATATGTTATAAGATAAGACAAAGACAAAAAAAAAATATCATTCATAACTCCCTGTGCCCAAAGATAAATACCATTTACATTTTGGTAAGTGTCTTTTTTCTTTGTGCACAGGATAGTGAGATGTTATACTAATTATGTTTTCATAAAAAAATATATTAATACATACTGTCTAATACCAGCTTCTTCGCCTAAATGTGGTATTGATCACCACTGATATAAATGAATACAAAATTTTCAGCAACATTGAGAATGGCTATATTCCACTATATAAGAATACCATAACTCATTTAACCAGTTCCCTGAGGATAAACACTGACATTGTTCCCATTTATCTTTAAAATAAGCAAAGGTGGTTAATTAACTTATCAGATCATAATGTGACTGACTTCACATAAGACTGAAGATCATCTCTTGCCTAGGAATTTGCATCTCATCTGATATTATATCAGTAGTTTCCACTGAGTACCGTATGTGACTTCATATAAATCAAAACCTGTGTTTAAAGACATTCTTTCATTTCTAACCTAAGAATGACTAGTCTGCCAACATTTATGGAATGATGCAATCTCACTGCTTTCCAGAAGTAAATTTCTGTTTGTTGACTTTATAAGATCAGCAGTTTTTCAAATAAATTTAAAAAATGAAAACCATTCCACATTTTCTAAAAGTACATCAAAGAATTCATCAGTAAGCATATCTTCAGAAAACATGGATATGTATTTCCTAGGGGAAAAAAGCCTGTAATCATACACTTAAAATGGTTTATTCAACAAATTGTTCTGCCTATTATAGACTGGGCAAGGTTTGTGACTTTCAGTTTTACGTCCCCTCTGCACCTATCCAGTGCCTAACACATAGTAAACAGTTAATCATTTGTTGAAGGATAAATAATAAATAGGATAATCATTTGTTGAAGGAACAAGTGATTTTCACTGCTGTAGACGAGACCATTAAATGAGGAGGGCGATTTTCATTGATCATTTTACTATTCCATCTGTTATGTTTCAGGCTCTTTACTAAGGGATGAAACCAAAAATGCTACTCATATGTCCAAAGTACTAGGGTAGATCAATAGATACATGGTGGTGGTGGGGGGGGGTTTAGTCGCTCAGTCGTGTCTGACTCTGTGCGACCCCATGGACGGTAGCCCACCAGGCTCCTCTGTCCATTGGATTTCCCAGGCAAGAACAATGGAGTGGGTAGCCATTTCCTTCTCCAGGGGATCTTTCAACCCAGGGACTGAACCTGAGTCTCCTGCTTGGCAGGCGGATTCTTTACCACTGAACCACCCGGGAAGCCAATAGACACGTAAATAGTAGTAAAATAATGCTAACAAGTGGAAAGAGCTGAAAGAGGAACAAAATAATACATAAGATCATTTTATGAGGAGAGAGAGATTACTGCCAGTTAGGGGAGATCAGAGAAATTGATGGGGTAGGCAAGGAAGCATTTAAGCCAGACCCTGAGTATAAGTAGAAAATGAAAAATGTTAATGAGATATAAAGTCAACTGAATTTGAAATCAGACCCCCAAGATATACAATATAATTTCAAGTTTTAGGAAGATGTAAGGCAGAAGTTTTTTGGATATTCATTGAACTAAAAGATGAGTAAAAACAACTGAAAGCCTGAACGCACACATTTTGCAAAAATATATTAAAAATGTATAATTTGAACTTCATCCTATGATAGTCTAAATTATTATGAAAATATTCCTTACTAAAGTGTAAATATTTTCAACACCAATTTCTCTGCAAGAATGAGGCATAACTTCTATGAAAACAGGAATATATGATCTCAAATGCTCCTGCCAATCCTTATCTTGCCTCCTCCTTCCTTCTAACCAAAGTTGACTAGCTGATAACAGTGCAAATAACTAACTCACCTTGACCAGAAGCCAAAGGATTTAAAGGTCTTTTTATTGTCTGTGGCCTAGAAACAAAAAATTAAAGTATAAAGTATAAATACATTACCCATCATGCTATAATTAGTTAAGTAAAAGTGAAATTACCTCAGAAAGGTTTTTAACAATTATGTGCATGCACATGTGCTTAGTACTCCAGTCGTGGCTGAATCTTTGCAACCCCATGTCCAGGCTCCTCTGCCCGTGGGATTCTCCAGGCAAGAGTACTGGAGTGGGCTGCCATGTCCTCCTCCAGGGGATCTTCCCAACCCGGGAATTGAACAGCATCTCTTATGCCTCCTGCATTGGTTAATAACTATATCTAAAATCAAGCTGTTTTACTGATTTTATAAAATATTTAATTTTTCTAACTGCTATAAGGGAGGATGGTTATTTGTTTTAGTGATAAAGTTTCTGACCTTTTCCCACTGTAGCAGCCAAAAAGTC
Organism: Aepyceros melampus; assembly: GCA_006408695.1. Classification (NCBI taxonomy): domain Eukaryota; kingdom Metazoa; phylum Chordata; class Mammalia; order Artiodactyla; family Bovidae; genus Aepyceros; species Aepyceros melampus. The sequence goes on from SJXQ01011405.1 coordinate 121,496, forward strand.
ATTTCATAATCATTTCTTCAAACAAAGGAAGATAAACACCAGTCAAGCTCTTCTCCTAGTTACTAACATATTTTTATATATGTTATATACATGTGTATGTCATAAAATATACTCGTTTCAAAGACAAGCAGGAAAAAAAAGCAAATACTCAACACAAGCACTAAAATAAAAAGGGATAAAAACAGTTGTGGTTAGATTATTTTCCACTTTGATAATTTTAAGTCTATCAATTTGCTCTGTGGCCATCAAGTTTGTTATAATTTCAATAAAGATGGTTTTTTAATAAGTTTTAATAAGTTTAAAATAAGTATTTAATAAGAAAAAAGAGAGTAATGTCACTAAAATGTTTTTAAATCCCAAATTAAATCTAGTATCACTAATAGAGTATAGGGATCATTTTAATGTACTTTATTTATTTTACAATTGCACAACTTGAGACACTTTGAGAAGAGAACACGTACGCTATATTTTAACATACTCAATTTTAGTGCCTCCTACATTGTTTATATTTTAGAAATATTATGCAGACAATGATATAAATCAATTAGGAAACAATAACAAATAACTAATATAAAATGTAACATGCTTTAGTTGGGCTCTATATTAGTTTATATAAAAAATTAGGAAAAAATCTCTGAAGTAAGTCAATAAATTCTATAAATCAAACATAGAGTCAAGAGAATTTAAATGAAACACATGGCAGAAATGAGTAAATAATAAAAACTCTCACTTTCTAAATTGCAGAAATTCTGCAAGTCAAAAAAAGAAACTGCTGATCTCAAATGCTTATATTTGACATGAAAAGTAAAAAGTATTTTTGCCACACTTGGGAACTCCAGAGATTTTCCCAGAATTATCCCCACCTCTGAGATAGCATAACACCCATGTGCACACACACAACCCTTCCAAAACCCAATAAGTACCCTGTTTACAGCCTAGAGGCTTACAAGTGGGTAAACGGAGCACGTCTCAGTCTCCCACTGTTCAAACCGACAGCTTCCATTGTAGTCGGTAGGAGGACAAAGAGGGTTCTTCCACTTACTATGTCTTTGACACTAGACAAATCACTTAACCTTTCCAAGTGTCAGTTTCTCCATCTTATTTAACACAACAACTGGCATATCATGAGTGCTCAAATAGTACTTATTTATAATAAGTAATATTTTTCTCTGAAAAGAACTTAACTTTAATTTGAAAGCAGGTAAAATAACCACAGCAACAAAAAAAGAGGAGTATAGAGCACTGAAAAGAATATGCAACTATATACCCTAATTTATCCCCTGCACTAACTATTTCATCTCTCTGGCTCTAGGTTAGCTCACCTGAGATTCTATAACCCACTTAAGGAACATTTGAGAAATGGCTACAACACTCCCATAAACATCTAATACTATTCTAAGTCTTTTAAAAAAGAAAGAAGTATTTGTTGACATGCATGTCTACATGTTTCCCCAGAGGGAAACGGGATTAATGAATGAATATGTTACTATGTCCAAATACATCCTTTAATAAAGTGAATTTGATTTGTAATTTTAAGTCATTATGATTCTGTTTGTTTATAAAGAGAAATGAGCACATCTTTCAGGAATTTTGAAAGGAAAACGACACATACTTAAAACAGTTTTCTTCATAGATGACATTCCATATCTTCCAAGCATCTGGTCCCTTGTAACCCGTGTAGCGCTCGGGATTAAGGAGCAAATCGACATACTCGGCATCAGGAGACTGTATATCTGTAAAACAAAATGTTTATAATAATCTTTCTTTTTTTTCAGTTACCTTAAAAAGCTAGTATGACAGCCTGTATTCCATTGATTCTAAGGCACCACAAATGTTAACGCATTTGGGACTTAAAAACACCTTTTAAGGAGAAATATATAAGGGGAAAGATGAAGGAACAAAAACATCCACATTAAATTACACACCAGTGGCAAAAGCATCCTGGTTTTATAAAGGTGAAAAAAAAAAAAGGAATATGTGAATTACAGAATTGAAGGAACATAGTAATTTGATTCCAGTAAGCTATCCAGGCAAAGAATACATGTACATTTCCCATCATATTAACCACAATTGGTGCCACACAGTTTGTTACCAAATACTTCCTTTTTACATGACCACTACAAAGCTGTCCCAAAGGCATAATCCTAAATAAGCAAAAAAATTATAAACAGGATGATATTTGTATCAGTATTATTTATAAAAGGGAAAATTAGAAGCATCCTAAACGTCCAACAGAGCAGAGCACAGGCTCTGGAGCCAGAGTACCTGGATGAGATGACTGGAGGACATGAGTTTGGGCAAACTCTAGGAGCCAGGGACAGGGAAGTTTAGCATGATATAGTCCATGCGCTCACAAAGAGTTGGATATAACTGAGTGGCAGAACAACAAACAACCTACTACTTATTGACTTTGAAACCCTGAGCAAGTCATGTACATTCTCTATGCCTCGGTGTCCTCATTTGTAAAATGGGGATAATACTCATAGTGTTACTGTGAGACTTAAAGAAGTTTAAAGATGCAGAGTGCTTAGAACAATAATAAGAGTAAAATAAATACTAACTAGTCGTATTAGAAGATCCTCTGGAGAAGGAAATGGCAACCCATTCCAGTATTCCAACTCTCCAGTATGGAGAATTACATAGACAGAGGAGCCTGATGGGCTATAGTCCATGGGGTCACAAACAGCTGGACACAACTGAGCAACTAACACTTCCATTTCCATTTTCACTGGTATTATGATATATAATAGACCACTTTACAATCAAGAAAACATTAAGTACAAAGGCAACCTACTAAAATGAAAAGATAAGCACTATAGAAAAGATAATTACAGATATATATGAAAACCACACCAAAATTGGTGGGATATTGGTTTCTCATATGTTCTATAAATTTGTATAATGTATTAAAACTTTAAAATGAAACAAAAAAAATATGACCCCTAGTGCAAGCCACTCCAGTGTTCTTGCCTGGAGAATCCCAGGGATGGAGGAGCCTGGTAGGCTGCTGTCTATGGGGTCGTACAGAGTCAGACATGACTGAAGTGACTTAGCAGCAGCAGCAGCAGTCCTCCAGTTGCCTTATGGAATTAGTTAACAATACAGTAATAACCTAATTTATCTATAATATTTAACAGCATGAACTAACAAAGAATGAGGAAGTGAGTGAAAATGGCCTCAAAGCAACCAAAGTGGATGACAAAAATCTGAGCTGAAAGGTGCTTACATGACAGTCCATCAAGCTCTCTACAGTATCTACTTCTCATTTAAAAAATTAAGATAAACTAAGCTTGGTTATTTTTAACCCAATTCACAGTTCATTAGAGTCATAAATTAGAAGGAAATTTGCTTCTGGAAACAGCACAGTGATAGCACCTAGAAATAACTGAGAGTTCAAGGTAAAAGTAGCAAGTAAAATAACTAGAAATAAAAATAAAAACTTTAAAAACAAACCTGCATGGAATCACCTAGTTTAGGAACAAATAACTCTGTTCATCTCAATTATAGAGATTACTTCAGTATAGCAAATTATAATAAATTTATAAAAAATAACACTGACTTTCAAAATATATAATACTCAGCATTTAGTATTTTAAGACAGAAAACAAACCACCAAGGAATGATTAAATTTTTAATATTCTGCTTCATTATAGATAAACATTAGCTGACTCATAATTTTACTTATGACATAACTTCATCTCTCTCCAACTTCATTTTAAAAAGTTAATATAACCATATTTTTCCAGATGACAAAAGCTCAAATTTCTAATTAAGATTAGATGTCAACTACAGGAAAAAACTATTAAAAATACAAACACATGGAGGCTAAACAACACACTTCTGAATAACCAACAAATCACAGAATAAATAAAAAAAGAAATCAAAATATGCAAAGAAATGAATGAAGATGAAAACACAACAACCCAAAACCTATGGGACTCAGTAAAAGCAGTGCTAAGGGGAAGGTTCATAGGAATACAAGCTTACCTCAAAAAACAAGAGAAAAATCAAATAAATAACCTAACTCTACACCTAAAGCAACTAGAAAAAGAAGACATTAAGAACCCCAAGATTAGTAGAAGGAAAGAAATCATAAAAATTATGGCAGAAATAAATGAAAAAGAAGCAAAGGAGACCACAGCAAAAATCAACAAAGCTAAAAGCTGGTTCGTTGAGAAGATAAATAAAATAGACAAACCATTAGCCAGACTCATCAAGAAAAAAAAAGGGAGAAGAATCAAATCAACAAAATTAGAAATGAAAATGCAGAAATCACAACAGACACAGAAATACAAAGGATCATAAGAGATTATTATCAGCAACTATCTGCCAATAAAATGGACAACTTGGAAGAAATGGACAAATTCTTAGAAAAGCACAACTTTCCAAAACTGAACCAGGAAGAAATAGAAAATCTTAACAGATCCATCACATGCATGGAAATCTAAACCATAATCAGAAATCTTCCAGCAAACAAAAGCCCAGGACCAGATGGCTTCACAGCTGAATTCTACCAAAAATTTAGAGAAGAGCTAACACCTATCCTACTCAAACTTTTCTAGAAAATTGCAGAGGAAGGTAAACTTCCAAACTCATTCTATGAGGCCACCATTACCCTAATACCAAAACTAGACAAAGATGCCACAAAAAAAGGAAACTACAGGCCAATATCACTGGCGAACATAGATGCAAAAATCCATAACAAAATTCTAGCAAACAGAATTCAACAACATATTAAAAGATCATACATCATGACCAAGTGGGCTTTATCCCAGGGATGCAAGGATTCTTCAATATCTGCAAATCAATCAATGTAATACACCACATTAACAAATTGAAAAATAAAAACCATATGATTATCTCAATAGATGCAGAGAAGGCATAAAAAATAACACTGACTTTCAAAATATATAATACTCAGCATTTAGTATTTTAAGACAGAAAACAAACCACCAAGGAATGATTAAATTTTTAATATTCTGCTTCATTATAGATAAACATTAGCTGACTCATAATTTTACTTATGACATAACTTCATCTCTCTCCAACTTCATTTTAAAAAGTTAATATAACCATATTTTTCCAGATGACAAAAGCTCAAATTTCTAATTAAGATTAGATGTCAACTACAGGAAAAAAACTATTAAAAATACAAACACATGGAGGCTAAACAACACACTTCTGAATAACCAACAAATCACAGAATAAATAAAAAAAGAAATCAAAATATGCAAAGAAATGAATGAAGATGAAAACACAACAACCCAAAACCTATGGGACTCAGTAAAAGCAGTGCTAAGGGGAAGGTTCATAGGAATACAAGCTTACCTCAAAAAACAAGAGAAAAATCAAATAAATAACCTAACTCTACACCTAAAGCAACTAGAAAAAGAAGACATTAAGAACCCCAAGATTAGTAGAAGGAAAGAAATCATAAAAATTATGGCAGAAATAAATGAAAAAGAAGCAAAGGAGACCACAGCAAAAATCAACAAAGCTAAAAGCTGGTTCGTTGAGAGGATAAATAAAATTGACAAACCATTAGCCAGACTCATCAAGAAAAAAAAAGGGAGAAGAATCAAATCAACAAAATTAGAAATGAAAATGCAGAAATCACAACAGACACAGAAATACAAAGGATCATAAGAGATTATTATCAGCAACTATCTGCCAATAAAATGGACAACTTGGAAGAAATGGACAAATTCTTAGAAAAGCACAACTTTCCAAAACTGAACCAGGAAGAAATAGAAAATCTTAACAGATCCATCACATGCATGGAAATCTAAACCATAATCAGAAATCTTCCAGCAAACAAAAGCCCAGGACCAGATGGCTTCACAGCTGAATTCTACCAAAAATTTAGAGAAGAGCTAACACCTATCCTACTCAAACTTTTCTAGAAAATTGCAGAGGAAGGTAAACTTCCAAACTCATTCTATGAGGCCACCATTACCCTAATACCAAAACTAGACAAAGATGCCACAAAAAAAGGAAACTACAGGCCAATATCACTGGCGAACATAGATGCAAAAATCCATAACAAAATTCTAGCAAGCAGAATTCAACAACATATTAAAAGATCATACATCATGACCAAGTGGGCTTTATCCCAGGGATGCAAGGTTTCTTTAATATCTGCAGATCAATCAATGTGATACACCACATCAACAAATTGAAAGATTAAAACCATATGGTTATCTCAACAGATACAGAGAAAGCCTTTGATAAAATTCAATATCCATTTATGATAAAAAAAAAAACCTCCAGAAAGCAGGAATAGAAGGAACATACCTCAACAAATAAAAGCCATATATGATAAACCCACAGCAAACATTATCCTCAATGGTGAAAAATTGAAAGCATTTCCCCTAAAGTCAAGAACAAGACACTCTCACCACTACTATTCAACATAGTTTTGGAAGTTCTAGCCATAGCAGTCAGAGTAGAAAAAGAAATAAAAGGAATCCAGACTGGAAAAGAAGTAAAACTCTCACTGTTTGCAGATGACATGATCCTCTACATAGGAAACCCTAAAGATTCCACCAGAAAATTACTAGAGCTAATCAATGAATATAGTAAAGTTGCAGGATATAAAATTAACAAACAGAAATCCCTTGCATTCCTATACATTAACAATGAGAAAAAAAAAGAGAAGCTAAGGAAACAATTCCATTCACCATTGCAATGAAAAGAATAAAATACTTAGGAATAAATCTACCTAAAGATACAAAAGACCTATATATAGAAAAATATAAAACACTGATAAAAGAAATTAAAGATGACACAAATAGATGGAGAAATATACCATGCTCATGAATTGGAAGAATCAAGAGTCAGTCTTGATTCATGAATCAAGAATCAACCAATATAGTGAAAATGAGTATACTACCCAAAGCAATCTATAGATTCAATGCAATCTATCAAGCTACCAATGGTATTTTTCAGAGAACTAGAACAAATAATTTCACAATTTGTATGGAAATACAAAAAAAACCTCAAATTAGCCAAAGCAATCTTCAGAAAGAAGAAGGGAACTGGAGGAATCAACCTGCCTGACTTTAGACTATACTACAAAGCCACAGTCATCAAGACAGTATGGTACTGGCACAGAGACAGAAATATAGATCGATGGGACAAAATAGAAAGCCCAGAGATAAATCCATGCACCTATGGACACCTTATCTTTGACAAAGGAGGAAAGAATATACGATGGAGAAAAGACAATCTCTTTAACAAGTGGTGCTGGGAAAACTGGTCAACCACTTGTAAAAGAATGAAACTAGAACACTTTCTAATGCCATACACAAAAATAAACTCAAATGGATTAAAGATCTAAATGTAAGACCAGAAATTATAAAAATCCTAGAGGAAAACATAGGCAAAACATTCTCTGACATAAATCACAGTAGGATCCTCTATAACCTACCTCCCAGAGTAATGGAAATAAAAGCAAAAATAAACAAATGGGACCTAATTAAACTTAAAAGCTTTTGCACAATGAAGGTAACTATAAGTAAAGTGAAAAGACAGCCTTCAGAATGGGAGAAATAACAGCAAACAGAGCAACTGACAATGAGTTAATCTCAAAAATATACAAGCAGCTCCTGCAGCTCAATTCCAGAAAAATAAGTGACCCAATCAAAAAATGGGCCAAAGAATTAAACAGACATTTCTCCAAAGAAGACATACAGATGGCTAACAAACACATGAAAAGATGCTCAACATCACTCACTATCAGAGAAATGCAAATCAAAACCATAATGAGGTACCATCTCATGCTGGTCAGAATGACTGCTATCAGAAAGTCTACAAACAATAAATGCTGGAGAGGGTGCAGAGAAAAAGGAATCCTCTTACACTGTTAGTGGGAATGCAAACTAGTGCAGCCACTATGGAGAACAGTGTGGAGATTCCCTTAAAAGACTGGAAATAGAACTGCCATACAATACAGCAATCCCACTGCTGGGCATATACACTGAGGAAATCAGAGTTAAAAGAGACGTGTATCCCAATGTTCATCACAGCACTGTTCACAATAGCCAGGACATGGAAGCAACCTAGATGTCCATCAGCAGAAGAATGCATAAGAAAGCTGTGGTACGTATACACAATGAACTATTACTCAGCCATTAAAAAGAATGCATTTGAATCAGTACTAATGAGGTGGATGAAACTGGAGCCTATTATACAGAGTGAAGTAAGACAGAAAAACACCAATACAGTATACTAATGCATATATATGAATTTAGAAAGATGGTAACGATGACCCTATATGTGAGACAGCAAAAGAGACACAGATGTAAAGAACAGTCTTTTGGACTCTGTGGGAGAAGGTGAGGGTGGATGATTTGAGAGATTAGCATTGAAACATGTATACTATCATATGTGAAACAGATTGCCAGTCCAGGTTCAATGCATGAGACAGGGTGCTCAGGCTGGTGCACTGGGATGACCTTGAGGGATGGGATGGGGAGGGAGGTGGGAGGGGGGTCAGGATGGGGGACACATGTACACCCATGGCTGATTCATGTCAACGTATGGCAAAAACCAGTACAATATTGCAAAGTAATTAGCCTCCAATTAAAATTAATTAATTTTTAAAAAATAAAACACTGAAAGGCTATAAACAAAAAAAAAACACCAAGTCCTAAGTAAGACAAATGCTTACCTTGTAGACTTGTTATAAGAAAAATAAAAATAATATATGAAAAAAAAAAGATTTACAAAATACCTATCCTCTACCTACCATTACATACATTATTTATTTCTTATAAAGCTGTCATTTTGAAAAAAATATTCACCCTCCTGTAAGAGAAGAAACAAAAATAATATGGACAAGTTATTCAGCCAAGATAACAGAACTCCATCATATACGGAGTGAATTACTGATTTGTGACACAAAAGTAAGCATGTAGCTTTAAAAAGACACTTTGGTAAAGGTATTCCCATTCTTTCTCTAATACTGCAGGCCTAATAAAAATACAAGTTGCCATGTTACAAGGTGAATTTTATCTCACATAGCAATGTTTAGGCCAAAGAATCCTTGCAGAAAAGATGGCAAAATTAGGGTTGGGAGACCATTTTATCATTCTTTCCTTATTGGCCTAACACTAGGTATAAGTCCACAGTTCTTTACCCAACACCCTTGGGCCCAAATGTGATTTGAAATTCAGAACTTTTCAGATTTTAGAACACTAATATAGTACATGCAACATATGTTGAATATTATTCCAGCAGAGACTGGGGCAGCAACCTTTAAACAAACACACAAATATTTCTGTAGTAAAAAAATATAAATATTCATACTGAGTGAATCTGCAATAAATGTAAGGAGAAAAATAGTCATTTTTCAAAGTTTCAGATTGGGAATTGGAAACAATGGATTACAGATATGTATCTGCTAAAATATGGTCATGGTTTTCATTGAGTTTATGTACTTTTTTTCCCAAAATAAAGCCACAAATTAAATATAAGTACTTTCCCTTTTTCTTTTCCCTTTTTTGAGGAGGGGAGTGTTTCAGATTCATCTTTTGCTTATAACTAAAATGATCTATATCATTCTTTTCACTGATTTTTTAAAAAAATTATTAGTCTGTTCCAAAAGAAGCAAAGAAGGATATAAAAACTCAACTCAGTTTAATTTTATTTAGCCAATTAAAATGCTAACAAGTAAACTTACAAAAAAGGAGATACTAAAAAAAACAATGGCAGACTGGGAGAATCTATAAATCTAATTTAAAAATCCATAAACCAAATGGTTCTAATGCATTCTAGGACTCCTAGATTTTAATTGTACCAAAGCTCTGGCTTGGTTTTATTTAAATGTCACAGACATAACTCATGGTTCATTATTTTCTTTCCAAAAAACAACACAAATCTTCATTGAGGAAAATATTTAACAATCCAAGGTCAGGATAACAAAGCAGGTTACACAAAGTACCTGTATATATTACAAAAGTTAAATGTATATATTACTAAGTACACAGAACTGCAAACTCAGGAGGTGATTTTTTTTTCCCCAGAAACTGGGTTTTCTTTTTAAATTGTTTTATTGTGGTAAAATATATGCAACATGAAATTTGCCATTTTAATCACGTTTAAGACTACAATTCAGTGGCATTAATTATATTCACAATGTTGTGCAACCATCATCACTGTTTCCAAACTTTCCTATTATTTTAAACAGACAGTGTAACCATTAAGCAATAACTCCCACTCTCCTTCCTGCTAACTCCTGGTAACTTAATACCACTTCCTCCCTGTATCAGTTTGCCTATTCTAGATATATCATGTAAGTGGGGTCATAGGACACTTGCCTTTTGCACCTTGCTTATTTCATTTAGCCTAATGTTTTCAGTGTTATTCATATTGCAGCATGCATCAGAACTCCTTTCTTTTTATGGCTAAATAGCATTCCACTGAGGAGAAGGAAAGGGCACCCCACTCCAGTACTCTTGCCTGGAGAATCCCAGGGACGGGGGAGCCTGGTGGGCTGCCGTCTATGGTGTCACACAGAGTCGGACACGACTGAAGCGACTTAGCAGCAGCAGCATTCCATTGTACGTGTATACTACATTGTGTTTATACAGTCATCTGCTGATGGATACTTGGGTTGTTTCCACCTTTTGGCTGTTGCGAATAAGGCTGCTGTGAACAGGCTGTACAAGTATCTGCTTTATTGTTTTCAATCTTTGGGGGTAAACACTGAGGAGTTGACTGTTAAGTCACATGGTAATTCTGTGTTTAGCTTTTTGAGGAACTCCCAAACTGTTAGAAACTGAGGATTTTTTTCTTTAAATTATTTCAAAAGAATATTTTTCTTTAGGTACAATCTTAACATGCATAGTATAAAAAATGTTATACCATCAACTTCACAGAAGTTGTCTGAGGAATCATCATGCTTGGTCCACTGAAGAACAGCCTTCTGCGTTTCCTCACTTTAAACAAAGAAAATGGAGTTACTCTTTTTCTTAAGTTAACATCTCACCTGAAAAGCATAAAATACTACTGCAAAGAAAACACCAAACCTCAGAGATTCATCCACAGCTCCAAGTCGTTCAGCTTGCTCACATTCTTCAATGAGATTATTGGCTTCTTCAGAATACTAAAACAAAAGGGAAAGAAATAGAATTCAATTAATTGTATTTTTAAAACTTTTACGAAGACTGTCGAAGGAATTTGAGGTTCTTTTAGAGCTAGCATCACCCCCTTGGTTTCAAAACTTTGCAAGGAAAAAAAAAAGCCTCACATTCCTCCTGAAGCTAAAATATAAGTAAAAGGCTTTGTTCTTTGTTTTGTTGGAGAACACAATTTACTATTATATTTACAAAATAAAGAATAATTTCTAGTCCAACAACTATCAAAGTGTCCACTAAGAAAATCTTTGAGGTTAAAGAAATCAGTTGGCAGGAGTCATGGGGCAGTGTTCCACTTTTCTAATGACCTAATTGTGAGCATCAGTTTTCTTTTCCATAAAATAAGTGGTTGGGCTAGATCATGTGTGCCTACGATCTATTTCAACTCTAAATACCATAATTCTAAAAATGCCCTGGAGGCTACTAAGTCTTATAAAAAGTACTCCAATATCTTTAGGTGCTTAAAATACATTCTTAACAATTCTATTTCTTTGCAAAGTCAAAGCCACGATATGAACTCTGCTTGCTGTGTACAAGGGAAGTAAGTATGGATCATGAGACTTAATATTAAGATACAGTTTTTAATTGAGAAGACTTTCCTCCTGGCTCAGCTGGTGAGGAGTCTGCCTGCAATGCAGGAGACCCAGGTTCAATCCTAAATTGGGAAGATACCCGGGAGAAGGAAATGGCAACCCACTCCAGTATTCTTGCCTGGAAAATCTCCATGGACAGAGGAGCCTGGCAGGCTACAGTTCATGGGGTTGCAAAGAGTTGGACACGACTGAGCCACTTTCACTTTGAGAAAAATATTACTTCTATAGGTAAATATATGAAAATATTTTAGCCCACATATTTTCACAGTTCTATTCTTTACTCTAAGTACATCTCTTTAATAAATAAGACAAAAATCATCAAATAAATTATCTTCATTTTTAAATTATTTTAAATGTTTTACAAATAGAAATGAAATTGTAAGCTTTCTTAATTTAAATCCATTTCAGGTCAGAATTTGGGCTTCCCTCATGGTTCAGAATATAAATTTATCCAGTTAAAAGCAAGAATCCCACAAGGGGAGAGTCTCCAAAACATAATTGTAAAATTTCAGAATTTAATCTAGTATACCATTTGAGCTTTCTTCACTTAATATGTAAAGTTCTTTCCTACTTTTCATATCAATGACTGTCCAGGTCTTTGTTTACAAGCTTTGTTATAGTAAGTACAACTTGCTAAAGCTTCAAAAGCTGAAATTTGTTTTGTTCTTTTTTTTTTTTTTGCAGTTTTTACTCTCTTTACTGAATTTATGACTCAGTTTTTGTAGTCGTTTTGAAACAAAAAATGAACTCCCTTCCCCTAAGAAGGAAATTTTCCAGTGACCAAAGAGATAAGAACTTACTGCTGCTGCTGCTAAGCTGCTTCAGTCATGTCCGAATCTATGCAACCCCATAGACGGCAGCCCACCAGGCTCCCCCGTCCCTGGGATTCTCCAGGCAAGAACACTGGAGCGGGTTGCCATTTCCTTCTCCATGTTCTTTTCTTTAAGCAGTCCACCAATAGATACTTTGAATAATGATTCTCTACTGATTTTGAAAATGCAACCAACATTTAGAGGGCTCATTTATTTAAAAATGATCGATACCAATGAAGGATTCTTGGACTATTTAACAAAATAGTTCTTCAAAGGCTCAAACATTTATAAAATTGGATTGATGATGGAGAGCAAAGAAAATCCACTACCATGCTAACGTAATATTTTATTCAGCATAAGCTTCATCTCCAAAACTTCATAGTCATTACTTAGTGTATATATAAAAACAAAATCTTATTCTGTTGTTCAGCTGCTCAGTCATGTCTGACTCTGCGACCCCACGGACTACACAGCACACTAGGCTTCCCTGTCCTTCAGTATCTCCTATATATTTTGACAAATATACATATTTTGACTACAGTAATTGTCAAATAGTAGTAACTTCTATCTTAAGTAGTAACATATCACAGCATGTTGGGAAACAATTATGAATTATGTATGTACCTCAACCAATTACAATTCTGATTTAGTTAAGATTTCTTGATTTAATAAGGACATTTCTTGATTTACCAGGACATTGTTTCCTTTTCCTTAATATTTTATTATTTGGCTGTGCCAGGTCTTAGTTGAGACATGTGGGATCTTTAGTTGTGGCCTGCAAACTCTTAGTTGCAGGGTGTGGGATCTAGTTCCCTGACTAGGGATCGAACCCAGGCCCCCTGCATTGGGAGCATGGAGTCTTAGCCACTGGACCACTAGGGAAGCAGGACACTGTTTCAACAAAATTGAATAGTGTATCATCCCCAAAAAACAAATACTTCATCTTCAATTTTGAACTTTAAGTGAATTTATACTAACATTCAGTGACAAATGCTTTTCTTCAACAGAATGAACTTCTGAAAATTTTACTTTGAGCATCAACTGAGTGAAAAAAAATCAAACAATTTCTGGGACTTCCCTGGTGGTGCATTGGATAAGAATCCACCTGCCAATACAGAGGACACAGGTTCACTCTCTTGTCTGGGAAGATCCCACATGCCTCAGAGCAACTAAAGCCTGTATGCCACAACTGCTGAGCCCGCACTCTAGAGAAGCCCATGCAAAGCAACAAAGACCCAGCACAACCAAAAATAAATAATGTTTTTTAAATTCTGGAATTAAAATGATTATTTGAAACAGCTGATGATGGCATCATTTAAGTACATGCAAAGCTCTGCACTAGAGCCAACACATTAATAGCTATGACTTCATTCTTTGTATATGAACAAAAAAATGCAGAATCAAAAATGATCAAAATTAGTTTAAATCTAACATGGAAAAAGTGCAGAACAGTCATTGCCTCTAGGGAAGGAGTATGGATTGACTAGGATGGGGTATGAAACAACTTTCTAGGGTAACAGCAATGCTCTGTATTGAAACAGAAGTCTAAGTTACAAAGGTGTATGCATTTAACAAATGCACACTTAAGATGTGTGCACTTCATTGTATATCAATTTTATTAAATGTACATGTAAGCAAATATTAGACTCTACTCAATGATATACTTCTAGTTATATATATATTTAGTTAATGACATATAGTGAGGGCAATGTATACTGATGCTTAAAACTTATTTGAAATACATCCAAAAAATAAAATGGTTTAATGGTTGGCTAGAAGGATGAATAGACAGACAGATATGTAGTAAAGTGAGTTTATGAAAATGTTAATAGTAGAATCTAGGTGATTAGTATGATTAGTATGATCCAGTGTTCACAGGAAAATTCCTTCAACTAGGCACTGTATATATAAAAATTTTCATAATAAAATATCAGAAATTTTAATTTAGTCTAAATGGAAAATCACACATCCCAAAATGATATGTAAATGTATCTATCGTCTGCAGCTGCACATGTTAAGCTGTCTTAGACACACTCTACTTAAAACAACCACTAACTTACAAAGTAGATCCTCAGGCTTTGTCAGCAGATCTGTGTGTTTTGATTTTCATATGATCAGTGATACTTCCATGGTTCTTATGGATGGTAAACAATAACCCTTGTGTGAGTTATATATCATCATCAACTGCTGTGAGAAGTGGAAATTCAGTACTTCATTTCTCACTAAACATGTACTTTGTTTTTCCTCTTTTAGTTCTTTCAGCCAAAAGGATTCACTGTAAAATTTTTAAAGTACTAAATAGTAATAAGTGGTTGATTTGTACCATGCAATGAAGGATAAAGCCCCTATAAAATAGGACTACTCTCTCTATGCAGGACTGCTCATCCTCTGCTTCTCATAAACCTAATCTATAATTTCCCAGGTTTTTCACTGACCAGTCAAATAGCACCTTAGGAGCTTAAGACATATAACATGTATGACGCATACCAAGTGAAACGTGTGGAATACGTGTGAATCCTATTTGAAATTGACTATTAAGAGCTTCCAGGTGTCTCAGTGGGTAAAGAATCTGCCTGCAATGCAGGAGACGCAGGATATGCAGGTTTGATCTCTGGGTCAGGAAGATCCCCTGGAAGAGGGCAGAGCAAACCACGCCAGAAAAGCCAATGGACAGGGGAGCCTAGCAGGCTACAGTCCATAGGGTCGCCAAGAGTTGGAATGAAGCAACTGAGCACCCGTGCACATACATTAAGGCATTTACGAAACAACAAGAGAGACCGGAACCCTGACTTTGGTTATGTGGGGTTTTTAAAGTATCACCTGTCTTAGAGATGCATACAAAGTATTTGTAAACAAAATGATTTATCTCAGATTGGCTTTAAAATAATTGGGAGAATGGAGTGGAAGGGATAGATGAAACAAGATTGACCGTATATACTGGTAATGCCTTAAGCTGGTGACGCATACACAATTTGGGGTTCCCTCTACTTTTATTTTTCTTTTAAGCTTTAATTTAAAAAAAAAAAGGTAAAGAAAATGGAGGAAAAAAGAATTAGAGCCGCTGAGTACAAATAACTTTCAAGGAGTATCACTGTACAGAGGAGCAGAGAAGTGAGGTATTAGTTGGTAGGGGAAGTGAGTTTTTTTAGTTTTGCCCAATACTAGACACATTAATAAGTATATATACAAACCTTGTAGCTTGCAGACTTAATTCCATCAGGAACTTCATCCTGAAAAAAATTTTAAAATGCTTTTAGATGACAGTTATTCTATCTTCTGAAAAAATATTTTATAGTTCTATGATTTATAAGAAGAATTCACAGAACAAATGACTGAAGTTAACAGGCTAATATTTAACTGAGAACAGTTAGGCAGTCTTTATATTATTTCTTAAAAATAAAAAATTCAATAAGTTATGCTGTGCATTGATTACACATATTAGAGAATGGAAATATAAAAACAGAAATTTAGCCATTATTCTTCTTAATGCTCAAACTATCCCACATTTGACCACTAGGAGACTAAGAGCTGCCCTGTGTCTTTTTTATGTGGCCCATGTCTTTAGCTGCACTGGTGTCTTTTATACGTTTCCCCAGTAATCTTTTTTTAAAAAAATATTTCTATTTATTTGGTTGTGCCGGGTGTTAGTTGCTGGCACGCTGGATCTTTGTTTTGGCATGCAGGAACCTTAGTTGCCACATGCAGGATCCAGTTCCCCAACCAGGGAACCAAACCTGGGTCCCCTGCATTGGGAACAAGAAATCTCAGCCACCGGACCACAAGGAAGTCCCTACCCCAGTGATCTTTAACAGCACTTTTTGTTTCTGTTATAACAAGATACTCTGCTGCTGCTGCTAAGTCACGTCAGTCGTGTCTGACTCTGTGTGACCCCATAGACAGCAGCCTACCAGGCTCCAGTCCCTGGGATTCTCCAGGCAAGCATACCGGAGTGGGTTGCCATTTCCTTCTCCAGTGCAGAAAGTGAAAAGTGAAAGTGAAGTCGCTCAGTCGTGTCCGAATCTTTGCGACCCCATGGACTGTAGCCCACCAGGCTCCTCCATCCATGGGATTTCCCAGGCAAGAGTACTGGAGTGGGTTGCCATTGCCTTCTCCACAAGATACTCTAGGCTCTTATATATTTCTTGCTCCAGTCTAGGAATCAACCATTTTCTAAGGAACTCTAGTTCTTTTCAGAGGAAAATGGTACTAGTTTTTAGTTCTGTGTTGACCACTGTATAACACAGGATCTATCTACCTATCCTCAAAGTGATGCTGTGAGTAGAGAGAATGACGTATCTGAGAAAGTGCTGTAAATTGCAGGGTCCTTTTCTGATGCTCTGGAGAAGGCAATGGCATCCCACTCCAGTACTCCTGCCTAGAAAATCCCATGGATGGAGGAGCCTGGTAGGCTGCAGTCCATGGTCTCTCTAAGAGTTGGACACGACTGAGCGACTTCACTTTCACTTTTCACTTTCATGCATTGGAAAAGGAAATGGCAACCCACTCCAGTATTCTTGCCTGGAGAATCCCAGGGACGTGGGAGCCTGGTGGGCTGCCGTCTATGGGGTCGCACAGAGTTGGACAAGACTGAAGCGACTTAGCAGCGTTCTAATGCTAAATATATTCAGTGCAGTCCTGAAATAGATTCCAAAGGGAAAGACCCACATAGAGATGAACACTTTATTGTGTACTCGTCTAGACTTTGAACTAGATCAATGTATAGTCTTTTCCTTGCTTCCCTGGTGGCTCAGAGGTTAAAGCGTCTGCCTCCAATGCGGGAGACCCGGGTTCGATCCCTGGGTTGGGAAGATCCCCTAGAGAAGGAAATGGCAACCCACTCCAATATTCTTGCTTGGAGAATCTCATGGACTGAGGAGCCTGGTGGGCTGCAGTCCATGGGGTCACAAAGAGTCAGACACGACTGAGTGACTTTACTTACTTACTTACTTATGACTAGATACTTGGATGGTTTCTAATTTTTTCATATAAAAACCAGGTCAATTTATAGGTTGATTTCAGCAGAACTGACATTTTTACAATATTCAGTACTGCCTTATGGTCATCTTTGGACATCTATCCAATTATAAGTGAAAATCTTTGTAGAATTGCTAGGTCAAAGGATATGTACTATTTTTATTGGCTACATCTTTCTAATTAATCTCCAAAAGACTTAACCACCAGAGTGTTCATTTCTTATTCCCAGACTAATGCTGAATATTGTTTTTCTTTTTCACATTGGCCAATTAATAATGGAAGTGAAAGAACATTGTTCTGATTAACTGTAAAGGTAATAAATAACTCTCAGAGAGAGTCCAGCCTCCATGGGCACACAATCTGCCTCATTCAAATATTCTCTGGAATCGGGTGCAAATCAAAAGATGTGCATTTTAAAGTCTCATTGTTGTATTGCGTTAGTCACTCAGTCGTGTCCAACTCTTTGCGACCTCAAGGTCTGTCCATGGAATTCTTTAGGCAAGAATATTGGAATGAGTTGCCATTGCCTTCTCCATTGAAGCCCCATATAAAGAACAGAATTTCAATTTTTTATTATTTTTCTATCTCCACTGTGTCCCAACGTATAACCTGAACCAAGTATACACATGAACTGAAAAAAGAAATCAAAATGTTGACAAAAAGAAACTGGTCTTGGTTCCTCATTTAGCTCAAAAGGTATCAACAAAACATCAGCAGATCTTCTGTAGTAGTGAGTTCATTGTGTTTAACCTTGTACATGTATTGCACATGTGATAATTGCACTGTACTTATGATGCAATGTCCTTTTTTTTTTTTTCTCCTTTTGGCCACACCATGTGGCCTGTGGGATGTTAGTTACCCAACCAGGGATTGAACCTGGGCCCTTAGCAGTGAAAGTATGGAGTCCTAACCATTGGACAGCCAGGGAATTCCTGTAATGTCTTTTTAAGATACATAATGAAGAATATAATAGTGAGATGTCAAGATTTCAGTAATATACAATATAAATGCTAGATAGGACAGCTGATTATTTAGGCTGATGCAAGTATTCAAAGTATTTGAAATTATTTCTAATCACTCTCTAGTTGTGATAGACTGCCCTACTCAGGAACTACTAGAACTGAGACCAGGCTTGTCCTAAGAGGAATTAAAAGGGCTCATTCCCTTGTTGTCATTTGGAGTGGAGCTTCTTGGTGTCTCTCTCCTCTGCCCACCCTTTCCTCTACTCCTTGTGTGTACACCTTCAGCATATCTATTATTGGCTTATCACATTTGTATTGAAATAATCACTTAAGTGTTTCTCTTCCAGTACTTCATCATGACAAGTGCTCATCTTACATGCCCAGGTCCAGGTACATAGTAGACCCTCAAAAATATTTATTATTGAATAAAATTATATTCAATTGCTCATCGCTAGTCCTTCACCAGTCTCCATTCCATCTCATCTTCCACTCCCTACTCTCCACAATGCTACCAATAATCTTTCTGAGTCTTCAGTCTAATTATGGCACTCCTCTGCTACACTAAAATGTAAGAATATTTTTGGGGTGAATAAATATCTTCTGTTGTTGTTGTTTAGTCGCTAAGTCATATCCGACTCTTTTGCGACCCCATGGACTGTAGCCCGCCAGGCTCCTCTGTCCATGGGATTTCCCAGGCAAGAATACTGGAGTGGGTTGCCATTTCCTTCTCAAGGGGAACTTTCCAAGCCAGGGACAGAACCTACCTCTCCTGCATTGGCAGGCAGACTCTTTACCACTGCACCACCAAGGAAGCCCAAATATCTTTTTTTTAAAAAAAGACTTCTCTCCATCAAGAACCCAGCTCAAGAAAAAAAAAACGGGGGGGAGAGGGTATTGGCATGAAAGGCACTTGACTCCAGTTCTACAGGTGAAATAAGTAGGTTCTCTCAGTTTCTCAGTACAAATTGCTAGCTTCACTGAAGTATTTTATTTTAGCATTTCTGTGGGCTCAAGTCATATAATAAACATCTTAAGTTTTAGCTTCTTAAATGCTAAACTTGGCTGTTTTCTCTAGGATTTACAGTGAAATGGATTTCATCTGTCAGTCGTCAACCTGGGAATCAATAAGCTATCACTTTATGTGATGCATCTCTCAGGTTGTTCTGCCCTCTCCAATCTTCTTCTGAAGGTGGCAACCCCTAGTTCTACACTGTGTTAAAATAATTACAAGTAACGCTATTGCAAGATGAGATTCAAATTTGCAATAATTGCCAAACTGCTTGTTCTGACTAATGTTAATAATAGCCCATTTAATGTGCAAGTGCAATTAAATGTCTTTAACAAGAATCCACCATAGTTTTAGCATTTTTAAAAGCCATATTAAAAAAGTCCTTGGTAAATTTGAATTTTCTCAAATACTTTTCCTATTACTAAATATAAATACTAGAATTAATGAAATAAAATGAAATATTTAAATTGATATCATTTTAATGATATGCTCATGTTTTAAATCATAGCAACATAAGGTATTTCCTAAGTTAACCCTTGACTTTTCAAAATGCTGTGTCTATGAGGATTAAAATAACTAAAAACTTGCTTTTTGTTCAGCTAATGATAAAATACTCATAAATAACACTTTACATTTGCCTTATTCATCATACTAGACTTCCCTGGTGGCTCAGACAGTAAAGCGTCTGTCTACAATGTGGGAGACCTGGGTTCCATCCCTGGGCCGGGAAGATCTGCTGGAGAAGGAAACAGCAATCCACTCCAGTACTATTGCCTAGAAAATCCCATGGACAGAGGAGCCTGGTAGGCTACAGTCCATGGGGTCGCAAAGAGTCGGACCTGACTGAGCGACTTCACTTTCACTTTCATACTAGACATGTATATGTAGCAATATTTACATGTATACAAATAAGCTGCTTAAAATGACACTATCACTTCACATCCAGGTGGCTCAGAGGTTAAAGCATCTGCCTGCAATGCAGGAGACCTGGGCCTGGGTTCGACCCCTGGGTTGGGAAGATCCCCTAGAGAAGGAAACGGCAACCCACTCCAGTATTCTTGCCTGGAGAATCCCATGGACAGAGGAGCCCGGTGGGCTACAGTCCATGGGGTCGCAAAGAGCAGACACAACTGAGCGACTTCACTTTCACTATCAAAAAAAAAAAAAAAAAACACACAGATAATAGCAAGTGTTAACAATTTCAGTGAAGTCACTCAGTCATGTCTGACTCTTTGCGACCCTATGGACTATAGCCCACCAGGCTCTTCAGTCCATGGGATTTTCCAGGCAAGAATACTGGAGTGGGCTGTCATTTCCTTCTCCAGGAGATCTTCCAGACACAGGGATCAAACCTGGGTCTCCTGCACTGCAGGCAGACTCTTTAATGTCTGAGCCATCAGGGAAGCCTCTGTGTTAGGAAAGATGTGGAGAAACTGGAACCCTTGTACACTGCAAGTGAGAAAGTAAAATGGTGCAGTCACTGTAGAAGACAGCATCAGTTCAGTTCACTCAGTTGTGTCTGACTCTTTGCGATCCCTGGACTAAAGCACACCAGGCTTCCCTGTCCATCATCAACTCCCAGAGCCCACTCAAACTTATGTCCAACACATCAGTGATGCCATCCAACCATCTCATCCTCTTTCGACCCTTTCTCCTCCCGCCTTCAATCTTTCCCAGCATTAGGGTCTTTTCCAATGAGTTGGTTCTTTGTATCAGGTGGCCAAAGTATTGGAGTTTCAGCTTCAGCATCAGTTCTTCTAATGAATATTCAGGACTGATTTCCTTTAGGATGGACTGGTTGGATCTCCTTGCAGTCCAAAGGACTCTCAAGAGTCTTCTCCAACACCACAGTTCAAAAGCATCAATTCTTCAGCACTCAGCTTTCTTTACAGTCCAACTTACACATCCATATGTAACTACCAGGAAAACCATATCTTTGACTAGACAGACCTTTGTTAGATCTACTACTTTCTTATATCTACTATTGTGGGCAAGAATCCCTTAGAAAAAATGGAGTAGCCCTCAGTCAACAAAAGAGTTCAAAATGCAGTACTTGGATGCAATCTCAAAAGAGACAGAATGATCTCTGTTCATTTTCAAGGCAAACCATTCGATATCACAGTAATCCAAGACTCTGCCCCAACAGTAATGGTGAAGAAGCTGAAGTTGATAGCTCTGTGAAGACCTATAGGACCTTCTAGAATTAATACCCAAAAAAGATGTCCTTTTTTTTCTAGGGGACTGGAATGCAAAAGTAGGAAGTCAACGGATACCTGGAGTAAAAGGCAAATTTGGCCTTGTAGTACAAAATAAAGCAGGGCAAAGACTAATAAAATTTTGCCAAGAGAACGCACTGGTTATAGCAAACACCCTCTTCCAACAACATGAGAGAATACTCTACACATGGACATTACCAGAGGGTCAATACCAAAATCAGATTGATTATATTCTTTGCAGCAAAAGATGGAGAAGCCCTATACAGTCAACAAAAACAAAACCAGGAACTGACTGTGGCTCAGATCACGAACTCCTTATTGCCAAATTCAGAAGATAGTGTGGTGTTGCTCAAAAAATTGAACTAAGAATTACTAAATGATCCAGCAATTCTGTTTCTAGGTATATACCTCAAAGAACTGAAAGTAGAGATTCAAACATATAATTTGTACATCCATGTTCATAGCAGTATTATTCACAAGAGCCAGAAGGTGAAAATAACCCAAAAGTCAATCAACAGGTGAATGAATAAACCAAATGTAACACACACATACAGTGGAATATTATTCAGTCTTTAAAATAGATAAAAATCTAGTACATGCTCCAATATAGATAACCTGGAAAATATGCTAAGTGAAATAAGCCAGACATAAAAGAACAAAGGCTATAAAGATTCCCCTTATACATGCAGTACCTAGAGTAGTCAAATTCATAAAAAAGGAAAGTAAAATAGTGACTTCCCACGGCTAAAGGGAGGGAGGAATAGGAATTTATTGTTTAATGAGCATGAAGTTTCAGTTTAGAAAGATGAACAAGTTCTAGAGATGGATGTTGGTGATGGCTGTATAACACTGTGAATGTATTTAATGCCAATGAACTGTGCACTTAGAAATGGCTAAAATAAAATGGTAAATTTTATGTCATATATATTTTATCTCAGTAAAAGAAAGTAAATAAAAATATGTACTTTTAAAGGAAAAAAAATGCTTTCGTTGAAAAGGGTAAAATTCTCTGCTTTCAGAGAGGAATATTTCAAATTTTAATGCTCTCAGAACTCCTAAGCAAGGCCAGTGGTTTTGTTCAAATCCCTGCCAAGGAGGAAAATGAATACATCCTCAGAAAAGGGGAAAGACTGCATTTGCACCTCAATAAATTTCACTTTTGTAATACTACATACATAGCTTTAGTTAAGACTTAAGAAAAACAAATAATAAGCCAAAAGGGACTTCCCTGGTAGTCCACTAGTTAAGAATCTAGTTAAGATTCTTGGTCTGGGAAGATCCACATGCCATGAAGCAGCTAACCTGTGTACTCCAACTACTGAGCTTGTGCTCTAGAGCCCACGAGCCTCAACTGCTGAGCCTGTGTTCTGCAACTACTGAAGTGAGTGCACCGAGAGCCTGTGCTCCACAGTGAGAAGCCACCACAATGCGAGGCCTGTGTGCCACAATGAAATAGCCTCCACCTGCTGCAACTAGAGAACGCCCGCACAGCAACGCAGGCCCAGTACAGCCAATAAAAAATACATAAAAATATCAAGCCAAAAGACAATAGCTTTTATTACTCTCAGTAATAAATCAACAGATTATATCAACCACAAAATCTAAATTCTACTATTATGAAGACAGAATAATTCAAAATAGGCTTCATAGTCATAAGTTTAGAGTTTAAATATGTTGATTTTAAACAACATTATAAAAATAAAAATAAAAATAAACAACGTTATATAGTGGTTGCAGCCATGAAATTAAAAGACGCTTACTCCTTGGAAGAAAAGTTATGACCAACCCAAAAGCAGAGACATTACTTTGCCAACAAAGGTCCATCTAGTCAAGGCTATGGTTTTTCCAGTGGTCATGCATGGATGTGAGAGTTGGACTGTGAAGAAGGCTGAGTGCCAAAGAACTGATGCTTTTGAACTGTGGTGTTGGAGAAGACTCTTGAGAGTCCCTTGGACTATAAGGAGATCCAACACTCCATTCTGAAAGAGATCAGCCCTGGGATTTCTTTGGAAGGAATGATGCTAAAGCTGAAACTCCAGTACTTTGGCCACCTCGTGCGAAGAGTTGACTCACTGGAAAAGACTCTGATGCTGGGATGGATTGGGGGCAGGAGGAGAAGGGGACGACCGAGGATGAGATGGCTGGATGGCATCACCGACTCGATGGACATAAGTTTGAGTGAACTCCGGGAGTTGGTGATAGACAGGGAGGCCTGGCGTGCCGCAATTCATGGGGTCGCAAAGAGTCGGACACGACTGAGTGACTGAAATGAACTGAACTGAATTGATATTTAACCTAAGGATTCAAATATTATTTTAGTTATATTGGACCCTTTCAAAAATTGCAATTATTCCAAAAACCGTGACAGTTCTTAAATGTATAGACTGTTCTTACTGAGTGACAAGGCTTGACGGCACAATCCCTTCTTCCACACTGGCTGATATCATTCCAGAAAGGACACGGCCTTTTCAGGTTTACCTGCAAAATAAAATTAGAGAAAAGTTATAAAAATAAGAATCTCAAGATTGTAACAGATGTTGAATTATGATACTATAACCTGGTCATGTTATCAGTTGCAATTATTCTACTTCATCCATTTACCACTTGTCAAGTTTCAGTGACGGTGTAAACGTGTAGCTGGTCTAAGCAAACTGGTGGATTTGTTCATAAAGACAAAATATGCTACTAAACAGTTCCTGAACAGATGGCAACTGGGAGCCAAAGTAGTTCATGTCATCACTGCTCAACTTACAGTGGTTGTTTTTTTTTTTTTTTTCAACTCACAACTTTTCAATGAAAGCAATAGCTAACAGACAACTGTGAACACAGAGTGTAGTGCATAGTCCAATGATCAGGTTTTCTATACTCTTTCAACAGCTATCTCAAGAAAAAACATCACAAGTTCCTTGTTAAAATAATACTGGTCAGAATAAAGTCATGCTTCTTAAAAATACTTCTTTTTTTAAATTAATTGGAGCAAATCTGATGTTTTGAATGTTATGAACAACTCATGACTTCGATAACAATCTAATAGCTTCTGTTCAGACTTCAATTTAACCAGCTAGATTCCAACAGTAGAGTTCAAAACTCAGCTTTTGAAATTAAAAGTATTCAGTGGGTCATTTCAGAACCATATGGTTCATTCTTATGAACTGTGTTTTCCTAATATAGCCTTGCTCAATTTTAAATAAACACAATTTTGAAGCTCAGTGATTCCTAAGGAAATGTAATTATCCATTTAAGCTTTAAGTATTCCTATACCACCCCACAAATTTTTAAATACCTTGTAATATCTAAAGTAGTCACTTTCCAGGAGTTTTTGAAGTCTTGGGAAAAGCCTGTAGTTATTAAATTTATCAATGGTTTCAACATCACAGGTACAATCATCCAAGTAACCACTAACCTGTTACAAAGAAAATGGAATATTATATCAAAATATCATAGACACAACAGATTTTTTTCCTCACGTAGTTATGATAAAAGAGCCCTTTGCTCAACCAGCCCCTAGCCTCTTGCTTCCATATAATCTTCTGAGCTGGGAGATGGCTATAACTGAGTAATGCTATTGCTCTTACTATATAACTACAGGAATGCAATGGACACCATTTGTAGGGAGGGTGTACTAAGCTCAAAATGATACACATACCCCCAAAGAGCTGGTTGGTTCCCTGCAGCCACTCAGTAGCCCCATCCCACCCTCCAGACTGACTGGGGGTGGACTTCTAATCCAAAACAAGTCATTGTCTCCACTCCAGGACTCTGGAATTGAGGCTAAGAAGGAGTGATGTCTCCCCCTGTCACTAAAGAAGTAAACTCAGATCATATTCCATCATGTGAACTGAGGAACACGTAAGCCAGCTAGCTGGCAGAGAGAGGATTCTACAAGATACACAAGGAAGCAAAAATAGAAGATGGAGAACATATGCTATCTGAATTCCCTAGAGTTTGCCTGCTCCCACTTCTACCATCTTTCCTGAAGGCATTCAGTTCAGTTCAGTTCAGTCGCTCAGTCGTGCCGACTCTTTGTGACCCCATGAATTGCGGCACGCCAGGCCTCCCTGTCCGTCACCAACTCCCGGAGTTCACTCAGACTCATGTTCATCGAGTCCGTGATGCCATCCAGCCATCTCATCCTCTGTCGTCCCCTTCTCCTCCTGCCCCCAATCCTTCCCAGCATCAGAGTCTTTTCCAATGAGTCAACTCTTCACATGAGGTGGCCAAAGTACTGGAGTTTCAGCTTTAGCATCATTCCTTCCAAAGAAATCCCAGGGCTGATCTTCAGAATGGACTGGTTGGATCTCCCTGCAGTCCAAGGGACTCTCAAAAGTCTTCTCCAACATTGCAGTTCAAAAGCATCAATTCTTCGGTGCTCAGCCTTCTTCGCAGTCCAACTCTCAATCCTTTGAGACTCAGTATTCCTATAATTTAGTTGTCTCTGTCTTTCCTTTTAGTTTCCAACAGGATGTGTAGGTCACAGACAAGGTTGGTGAATGTAAGAAGTGATACTGAGTTTATATGTGAAACAATAATTTGTTTTAAGGATATAACAACCCTCAAATATTGGCCTTGATAAATTTTATAGATTTGAAATGATGCTAAAAATTACTTATCATCAGCAACACTGAGATGGCAAATTAACCACAAAGCCAATCCTGATCTTCAAGTGGTTAAAACCAAGTCTTAACTGTATTTAAGAAATCAAAATTATTAAATCATATTATAATTATATGCAGTGGGAAAACATATTATAATCAGATAATGTTATCAATTGTGGAGGTGAAATTCTGAGATATTTATTTGGGATTAGGCAAACATCTAACAGAATTAATTAAGCATTGCCTTAAATAAGTAAAAAGCACATTATGATTTTTAAGTAACTTTTTAATTTTTTTTAATATACAGCATGCTGCAGAAAAGAGATCCTTAGACTTTGGCCTGAATATCTGCATTATAAACTCTCTGGATTATATTTTTGGGAGATGTATTGCCAATAAAATAATAACTTAAAAATCTATTGGTAAGGAAACAAAGAATAATCATTGAAATACTGAATTTAGGTGTTCTCCTTTTGGAATATGTAAAATCCTACACTATCTTTTAATTTTAGAACATCACAAAACAGTAATGGAAAATTTTCACCTAAAAAATAAGAATACTTGGAATGATGACAGCAATATTCAAGAGATAAGTTTTGTTTGTTTGTTTGTTTTTTATCCAGTTTGCCTAGTCTTATTTGTCTTGGACTAAAGAATTCAGTTTCTAGAAATCTGAGCTACATATTTTGTCACTGTAATAACTATTTTCATTTCATATGCAAATGTGTCCTTGTTTCCTGCTAAAAATTTTCTCAGTATACAGTAATCTTAGAGTCCTAATTCTGGGTACCAACAAAACAAAAGTGCTTCTGTGCGTGTGTATAAGTTGCTCAGTCGTGTCCAACTCTTTGCGGCTCCATGGACTGTAGACTGCCAGGCTCCTCTGTCCATGGAATTCTCCAGGCAAGAATACAGGAGTGGGTTGCCATTCTCTTCTCCAGAGAATCTTCCGGACCCAGGAATTGAACCTGGGTCTCCTGCATTGTAGGCAGATTTTTTGCCACCACAAAGGAAGCCCAAAGTGCTTCTAACATAGATAATTTGATTTTTCATGCCTCTTTCTTTTTGTGCTTTCAAGTTAAAACTTCTAAGAACACAAAATAAGCTACTGTTTCTCCCCTTGGATACAAATTATTACACAAAGAATAATAGGCACAAAAGCTGCAAAGGCCAGAGGGATATAGGCCAGAAGTCACATTAAATCACAAAAGAAAAAACACAAAAAGACTGAAGAAGAAGCGTTTGAGGCAATCCATTTCTCCCCCTGAGGAATTCATTTTTTTTTTTAATTAATTTTTATTTAACATGTGTAATATCATAAGGAATTCATTTTTAAGGTAAAAACCTATCCTCCTCTCTTTTGGGAAGCTCCCCTAAAGTACCACTCACCCCCAGCTGGGTTAACTGTCTCTCCCAAGAGCTCCCACCACACTCCATATACTCCTACACAAGAATGCCCTCACCTACTGAATGTATCTATATTTCACTCCCTCTCACTAAACTTAAGAAGCCTGAGAGCAAATTCATGTTTGTTCATTTTTGTATTCCTGGGACTGAGCACTGTACTTCTAGAAAGCTCAACGATTATTTTTGGTTTGGATTGGTGAATAAATGAATGAAAGCTGTCCACTGTCACGCTCATTCACTGGAGCCCCGTACCACGCTGCCTAATTGTAACCAGGCACTTTCATGTCACCTATAATGGAGGTGAGTGCCCCAGACCATGCCAGGCCAAAGGGCAGAAAGGCACTCACAGGGGAATGAAAGCAAGCAGCAAAGACAAACAAATCTCTGGGCCGAATATTCTGCTGATCGACATCCTAATTACAAAGAGAGTGATAAGAAGTTCCAAACCAGAAAGAAATACATGATACCTCCAAAGCAGAGGCCACCGAGAAGAGAAAGCAGGACAACAGTAGATTTAGAAACCTTCTGCCTCTTACTTTAGATATTAAGTGGGAGGTATTACCAACTACAACTCAGCTCAAAGGGCAGCTAAGGAGATGGAACGGGGGTGACAGGAGCTTCACTGGATGGAAGGAGCCCAGCAAAGGAGAGGCAGGAAGATACTCGGAAATCCAAACCATCTGACTGTTCGGAGAAGCTTGCCAACAGGCAGCAGAACCTGATCCCTGGAAGGAAGTCTAGCAGGTATGATAGACCCAGTTCTAGAAATTAAAGAACCATGCATGTTATCAGAACAGTCTCAGGAAAAGTCTAACGTAGGATTCCAGTTAATGGACCCAGGGCAGAACCTTGGAAATGAAGCAAAGTCCTATTACCTAAACTAAGACCAAAAGAAAGGTACTGATGTATAAGAAGAATGCCTTGATGCTGTACTTCAGAATGTGCTATGGGGGCATAAGTAACCACTATACTATCTCCCAAAGTGAAACAGAACTGTGGCCCTACTGTAAGAATTTGAATTTTTTAAAAAATGCACTCACCTACCTGCTCCCACAACACACACACAAAGTGACTGATGATGCCAAAATGTGCAGCTCACTGCTCTGGGCTTCAGGTAATAATCAGCCTTGGCGGGGCAGGAGGCCAAACGAATAGGAAGCAATGGAAAGGCCCTTGCTGAGGGGTGGTAGATATATGGACCGAAGTAGGCCTAATACTATTCAATCCTGGTCTCTTAAGAGTAGGGAAGTCTTTGAAGGCCTTATATTGCTTTCTTCCAAGCAACCCAGCAATCTCCTCCCACCCTTGAGGGGAGGCAGTGTGTAACAACAGGGTTAGCAGGCAGGCTCTGGAGTTAGACCTTCTAGGGTTGAGTCTCATCCCTGATACTTCTTAGTTGTTGACATTCCCTATGCTTTTCAACCTAATGGCTCAGCAGTAAAGAGTTCACCTGCAATGCAGGATACTCAGGAGACCAGGGTTTGATTCCTGAGTCGGGAAGATCCGCTAGAGGAGGAAATGGCAATCCATTCCAATTTTCTTGCCAGGACAATCCCATGGACAGAGGAGCCTGGCGAACTATAGTCCATGGTGTAGCAAAGAGTTGGACACGACTGAGTAACTAACACTTTCAATTTCCTATCTGAATACAAAAATATTGAGGTAGTCAAAAAGTTTGTTGGAATTTTTCCATAAGATACTATATAAAAACCTGAATGAACTTTTTGGCGAACCCAACAGAATAGTAGCTCTCATCTCAAAGAGTTCATATCAGGATAAAATGACCGAAAGTAAAGCCCAGTAAATGTTGATCACTACTATTACCCTACCACTGCTTAAATGTTTCCAGTGACAGGGATCTTAACTATTCCCCCAAAGCACCCTACAACATTGTTTTTTTAATGAACAAGATTTTTTAAAAAAAAGCCAAGTTTGCAGTTAAAATTCTCCAAAAATTTTACATCTGTAGCCCCAAGGGAACACAGAACTGACAATCAAGAGTTAACTCCACTACCTTCTCCATTGACTCTGATTGGTTTGAACCAAATTCCAAAATACAAAAGGCAAGGGAAAAGAAAATAACACTGGTCTGCTTGTTCTCAGTTTTTGGATACAGGTATCCTTTACTTGAGAGTCCCTTGGACTGCAAGGAGATCCAACCAGTCCATTCTGAAGGAGATCAGTCCTGGGTGTTCTTTGGAAGGAGTGGCCAGTACCTTGGCCACCTCATGCGAAGAGCTGACTCACTGGCAGACTCTGATGCTGGGAGGGATTGGGGGCAGGAAGAGAAGGGGACAACAGAGGATGAGATAGCTGGACGGCATCACCGACTCGATGGATGTGAGTCTGAGTGAACTCCAGGAGTTGGTGATGGACAGGGAGGCCTGGTGTGCTGCAATTCATGGGGTGGCAAAGAGTCGGACATGACTAAGCAGCTGAACTTAACTGACTGATCCTTTACTTTGCAACAAAAGACAAAATAAAAAACACTATCAAAATAGTTTTTTTTTCCTAAATAGTTTTCTTGTGTCCTAAAAACTTCCAGTCTTACCATAGACTATTATTTTTTTGCAAAGCACTGTATAAGAGCATACTCCTCATACTTGAATGAAACAGCTTTTAAAGTGCTCAAAATGTGCTTTATTTGGCAAAGAACTTTAGTTGCACTTAATTTTACTGAGTTTTGTGACCATTAACACATACACACACACACACACACACACACACACACATGAAGCATTCATTTGTTGACAGAGCAGACTGGAACAACTGTCAAAAGAAAGCGTAGACTCACCAAAAAGACTCTATCCTGGGTAGTAGGCAACTTTCTAAGGACATAAAACACTAAGAGCAATTTCTGCTTTAAAGTCTTGGTCTTGCTATAACTAGAATCATTGTTAAATGACCCAAAGCATAGCGACCAACATGAAACACACTTTGGTTCACATGCTTCGTTCAGAAAACGCTGGAATGTAGGTGGCATTCAGAGCCAATGACATCTCTCCAATATAACCTGTTTCAAAGATCCCTCTGACTAAGTTTTAATCCTGAGCTTATTTCCACCCACCACGCAACATATTATCAAGTGTCTTTTCCATTGTCCTGCCACTCTGACTAACACAACTTTTATAAATTGACCTGAACAAGACACCCAGACAGGTAAAATACATGTACATAGAGTCTGTCTACAATGCATTCCAAGCAAGAAATAATCCACTTCTGATGTAGTCATTTTGGATTATCCAAACTACTCCCCTTTCATTAGGCTGATGGAGATTTACTGGATTCAAAGAAGTGGACCTGAGTGTTTATTAGCACTAACTATATTGAGTGACAAAACATCCTGAATATAAAAGTTTACAAACGCATTTCTAATTAATTTCACTGAAAAAGGTGTCCATACTGCCTCCATACCTGGCTTCAATATCTCTTCTTGAGATGATTTCTTTAAAATGCATCCTGGGATTCTATGAATTGGGACTAAAAAGTTCAGTTATAATTATTCTCTCGAATGGTACATACTGAGACAATAATTGTCGAAAAGAAAGAAACTCTGAAAAATCTTCACTTACTTCAAGCCCATACCTGCTACAATACTATTTTAATTTAAAGGAAGGGTGAGTCCTTATTTACAGGATTTTTATATGAAACTGTTCATATGTTAGACTTCACTGATTTGTATACCAAAAGGTTTTTAAAAAAAAGCCAATTTTCTGTGTGAGAAATTTTTTTAAAACATTTTTTAACAGAATGATACGAGTGGCAGTTAGGACGGGGATGAGGAATGTACAAGGGAGACTCATAACTTCCAGACAACTGGTCACTTATTGTGGGCAACTAAACTGAAGCACTATTCTCAAAAGAACTTACAACATACAGTGAAAATGGTTTTACAAGGATGTGATGTTAACTAACAGGCGTATGCAATAACTAAGTTTACAGATTCACTAGGAAAAAAAAATGCATTGGGAGCTATCGACCCATTTTTAATTAAGAATATACTTCAGCTAGCGTAGGGTTCACGTATTTGCTAAGCATCGAATATGTACCAGTCTGTGTGCTCCGGACTGGCAAGAATTGTAAATTGTAATTTTCTAATTTACTTTTTGATCTCTCAAAGTCTGTTCACATTAGGCCTCAATAAAGCCTGTTGAATTTAGTCGAATTATTTGTAGAGCTTTGCACATACTTCAGTGGCTTTCTGAGGTCCAATAACTCCATGCTGCTGCTAAGCTGCTTTAGTGTGTCCGATTCTTTGCAACCCTATGATTGTAGCCTGCCAGGCTCCGTCATCCACAGGATTCTCCAGGCAAGAATCCTAGAGTGGGTGGCCATGCCCTCCTTCAGGGGATTTTTCCAACCCAGGGATCGAACCTGTGTCTTCTGCAATGCAGGAGGATTCTTTCACCCCTCAACCACCACGGAAGCCCTAAATACAGGCTGCCCTGGTTCAAATCAGAACCCTCATGTACAACAAGCCAGGCGCCCACGCAGCAGTGGTGAGGAGTGATGTGTGGTAACTCAAGGCAGAAGTGGTAAGGACAGGCAACAGGAAGGAAGATAGGGCTACAACTAGCAACAAAAAGAGAATCAAAAGGACTTTGTGGCCAATGCTAATAGAACCAGAGAAGATCTGAACTTTTATTGCCAAACCTTAGGTGAAAATTTGCTTTTTTAGTGTCCAGCATTGACAGAGGAGCCTGGTGGGCTTCCGTCTATGGGGTCGCACAGAGTCGGACATGACTGAAGTGACTTAGCAGCAGCAGCAGCAATATTTATTAACTAAAAAAAAAAAAAAAGAACACCGAGGATCCTCGCCTCTCCTCAAGCCCCAAAGAACATGATTTACTAAACTGTGAGCTCTTCAGGGCAGGAATTATGCCACTGTATTTCTGTATTACAAATTCTTAGATCAATTTACTTAGTGTTTATAAGTGTTTGCTGAATGGATCATTTGCACCTTCCCTTTTATTTCTCCATTTTAAAAATTTTATCTCTCCTTCTGATTTGGTCGATATATACATGTCGATATGTTTGCCTCCATTTTTCTCTTCATGTTTACGTTACCATCCTCTTTCTCTTCTTCTCACCCCCATCCCTTCCATTACTGACCATAATGGAACTAAATAAGTTAACAGTAAAATCTACTTAAAAGGAACAATTTGGAACCCACCCCTCAATGTTGTATAAAATGTTTTTATAACAGAAATCAACCAAAAGGTGACTTTTAATAATAATGACATTAAAATGTCACATCTCGCGGATACCAAAAACCTGTACGTTTCTTTGAATATTTTGCTCAAGGAATCTACATTTCCTACTAACCGAAGGAAATAATTATAATAAGCTTGTCATCAAACTTATACCCTAAGGACCGGTCTCCCAATTGGGACCAGCAATACAGATGCCGCGGTTAAAGAGTTCCACTACACTCAGGAAAAAGAAAGGACACAGGGCAACCGTTGCCCCAAAGACACCAGGCAGTTGAGCTTAAGACACTGAAAAGCCACACGAAGCCATTCTCCCGCCTGACAGGAAGATCAGAGGGCAGCCCCCTTCAAAAGTCTGTCCTGATCAGAAAGGGTGGAGAAGGGACCCAGCAGAGGCACAGCCCACGCTGTTCCAAGCCAAATTGGAAGTTTAAAAGACCCAGGTTCTGTGAAAATAACAAAATGTGTGTGTGTGTGTGTGTGTGTATTCTGTGAAAATAACAAATAGTGTATGCACAAACCAAGTAGGTAGACACAGACAGCGGTGTACCCATACCTCTCGCCCCAAGCCTGATCAGAAGCGCGGGAGGGCGCCCTGACAGCGGTTCAGGGTCTTCCGGTGGGGGACCTGCTCATACCAACCCGGGCGAGCTGCAGAGGACCCAGCCCCGGCCAGGGAGCAAAAGCACAGGGGGCTTCTTCCGGAAGGGTGGAGAAATAAAGACCCACCTCCAGCGCCCCACCTGCCCGGGCGCGCGGGACGCAGCGCAAGGCGCAGGCAGGGGTCCCGGGACCCGCAGCCCCGCCGCGCATACCCCTTACCTGGCAGAAGCACCTCTGCGCCGCCGTCTCTGGGGGCTGCTGCTCGCCGTGGCCCGAGCCCAGCAACCCCACGGCGACCACGAAGCCGATCAGGAAGCCCCAGCGGCGGCCCATAGCCGCTCCAGCCGCTTGTCGTGCCGCGCCTCGGAATCCCCGGGCCCGCGAGCAGGCCGTGCGTCCGCAGATGAAGCCCGCGCGGGCCAGCCCCCGGCCGCGCCCCACCCCCGGCCGCCTCCCAGGCCCGCCCTCGTCTCTCCTTCCTCTCAGGAGCCGCCACCTCTCGCTGCAGCCTGCGGACGTGCCGGGGCGCCCGCGCGGGCCGCCTGGGACTGAGGCCCGCTTCCTCCCCGCGCGTGCGGCTGACGCACCAGCCCTCTTCCCGACTCCGCCTAGCCCGGAGAGCCGCGCCCGCCCCCGCCCCGAGTCCCCTGAACGCCCCGGGCTTGGGCACTGGACCGGGCTGCCGCCACCAGCCCCGCGCGGGAGTCGGCGGTCCCCCCAGCTGCGAGAGCCCGAGCCGAAGCTGGAGGGGTCTGTGTCTCCCGGCGGGGCCCCGCCCCAGCCTCCTCATTCCGGCCAATCCTTCCGTATCGCAATGCGAGGAAATCAAGCCGTGAATTACGTGTCCACGATGGCCCTGGCTGAGTCATAAAGCTGAAAAGGGTACTTGTGATCATCAATACCAGGGCTGCGTATGTTGATTTTCTAGTCGTCACATCAAAAGAGCAAAAAGAAGCAGGGGAAATTAATTTCAATAATAGATTTATGAAACCAATATATGCAAAATATTTCAAAATATCAGTATTCAACGATTCATAATATACTTTACATTTTTAACTGTGAAATCTGTCATGTATTTTATACCAACTAGCCACATTTCATAGTCAAGTGTGGACCGAGGTGGGAGATCAGTCTATTTTATAGGCGGAAACAGGCCCAGAGAGGTGAGGGGATGTAACCTCGACCTGGGAGCTGGCGTGAGAGAGCCAGGTCCTCTGAGACCAGCCTCAGGCCTGGTCCTGTCAGGTTTTTTTGATAGTTTCTTAAAGGATACATTTTTCAAGGTGAAACTGGAAAGCTCTCCAATGTCTTACACATTGCATTAAAAGTTAAAATATTTCCATTTATTTATTTTTTTGTAAAACGTTTTTTGTTTTTTCTTAAAAAGTCATCACTTACGACTTAACTCTAGGATATGATAGACCTAAAATAGATTTTATACTCCTATTTTTCTGAGAAAAATAGGCATAGAATTTATATACATTATTAAAAATCACTTAATGTGGTAGAGGTGAGACTAATACCCTCTGCTCTGTCCATCAATGCCAGTGAACATGTAATTAAAAAGTCACCAGTCATCTGTTATCCTGGTGGGCCGAAGTAGCTCTGATCTTAATATCTACAACATGCTGCTGCTGCTGCTGCTAAGTCGCTTCAGTCGTGTCCGACTCTGTGCGACCCCATAGATGGCAGCTCACTAGGCTCCACCATCCCTGGGATTCTCCAGGCAAGAACACTGGAGTGGGTTTCCATTTCCTTCTCCAATGCATGAAAGTGAAAAGTGAAAGTGAAGTCACTCAGCCATGTCCGACTCTTAGTGACCTCCTCCATCCATGGGATTTTCCAGGCAAGAGTACTGGAGTGGGGTGCCACTGCCTTCCCCTCTACAAGTTAATACAATCACTCTCTTTTTACCTGGAAAGTTGTCTTTTCATTATACTGTGTATGGGTTCTCATATCCCTCCAGGGACAGACCTAACTTATTCGATCCCTCATCACAGGTCTTCCTGGTTTCCTCTTCACCTGGTTCCAATGTTTAAATTAATTTCAATTCAATAAACCTACACTCTGCCAGAATGAGCCTGACATCAGAGATACAAAGATGTATGAAACCCAGTCCCTGCTCGTGGATGGACACCCCATGGACTTTAGTATGTCATCTTCTATGACAGCTTTACTTTATGTCTCTATTACTGAATTGTGATCTCTTTTACTCCCTAAACAGGGATTATGCCTGTGACTCCCGAAAATATTTGCATGCATTTGTAAAAATAAATGAATATATTTCATATGGCTAGAGTATTAACGGGCTTCCCTGGTGGCTCAGACAGTAAAGAATCTGCCTGCAATGCAGGACACCTGGGTTTGATCCCTCGATTAGGAAGATCCTCTGGAGAAGGGAATGGCAACCCACTCCAGTATCTTGCCTAGAGAATTCCATGGACAGAGGAGGCTGGCAGTTTACAATCCATGGGGTCGCAAGGAGTTACACGCAACTGAGCAACTTTCATTTTCAGAGCATTAATGTCTGAAGATTAAGCTATCAAAATGAGAGACACCATATGAAAAAGAGGAAACTAAATGAATAAAGTCTAAAATTGCAGAAAGAAGCAATCTCAACATCAATCAGCTCTGAATTTCATGGTGATGTAATAGCCTGAAATTTGGAAGAGTTTAAAAACATCAATATTCCCATGAAAAAGGCTCTATTCCATGACTTAAAACTCTTGCTCAGAACAGATTTCTAGCAAACATATCAGACACAATCACCATTTAAGATAATCTTTTTTACTTTATCATCTCCCCCCTTCCACTGCCCGCCTTATTGAAGTCTAATTGACAAATAAAATTGTAAGATAATTAAAGTGTATATCTTGGTGATTTGACATACATAGACATTGTGAAAGGATTTCCACCATCAAGTTAACACATTTATCATCTTACATATTTATCCTTCTTCCCTCCCTTGGTGAGAGTATTTAAGTTCAACTCTCAGAAAATATCAGTGTTATCGACTATGGCTACTGTGTTACACAGTAGAGCCCCTGACTTTATTAATCTTATAGCTAAAAGAATGAACCCTTTTACCAACCTCTTCCTGCTTTCCCCACCCCCTTACCCCTGCCAACCACTTTTCTGCTGTTTCTATGAGTCTGACCTATTATTATTCTATATATGAGTGATGCCATGCGGTACTTGCCTTTGTCTAGTTATTTCACTTAACACAGAACTCTCAAGGCCCATGCATGTTGTAGCCAATGGCAGGATTTCCTTTCTCATGCTAAATAATAGTCTGCTGTATATGTATACCACATCTTCTTTATCCATTTATCCATTGGCAGACACTAGGTTGTTTCCATACTTTGGCAATTGTGAATAATGCTGAGTGAATGTGGAAGTACAGATATCCAGGGAATCCCCTATTTGCCCAGTGGTTAAGACATGTGCTTCCAATGCAGTGGGCACGGGTTTGATTCCTGACTGGGAAAGTAAGATCATACAGGCTGTGTGGTGTCAAAAACAAACCAAAGTATAGATATCCAGGTATAAAGCCAGAAGTGAGACTGCTGGATCTTACTTTATTGTCTTGATAATTATAATTATTCCTATCACATTTGTAAGGGATTTTAGATTGTATAAATGTTTTTACATAGTTGAATGTTTTATACATATTACAAATATTACTGACATTTCCCTGAGAATTCTTTGGGTTGGTCCTTTTGTGAGCTCACTTCTTCAACTCTGCCTGCTCTGGCATCATCTTGTCTACATTAAGGCCCATGAAATAACTGATTAGTCATCAAATAACTATTTAAGGAGCATCCACAGGGTACATACTTCAACCTTGGATTTCTGAAAGTCCAGCCTCTCATCTATTATAACTTCACTAAACGCTATCAAATGTTTTAGAGATGAACAAGGTTACCACCTTGTTATTCTAATACTAGCAATCATAACAATAACATGACTTAGATTTAATGTACACAGCATTTCTTGATGGAATTCTGATTACTCTGCAAATAACAGCTATTATTATTTTTTTAATGACCAAAGCAGGAAATGGCTTGAGGCCAATTTCTCAAAATGGTACATGGAGATTTTTGTGAGAAGCTTCTTGCTACATAAAACAATTTCTGACAGAAGGAAATGATTAAGGAAAAAAATGTGGTCAAGGAAAAAGATTATTATGACACACAAGAGGAAGAAAGGCTAAGTAAAAACCTAAAATGCTTGTGCTGATATTTGGTTAGATCTATTTATGTAGTATTTACTGAATGGCGTGCATGTGCCGTATCAGTAGACTTTCTGTTGAGCTGCTTGAGATCATCTGAGTTGGAGAGTTGTTTCACTCAGTTGCTAAGTCACATCTCTTTGTGACCCCATGGACTGTGGCTTGCCAGGCTCCTCTGTTCATGGGACTTCTCAGGCAAGAATACTGGAGTGGCTTGCCATTTCCTTCTTCAGGGATCTTCCTGACCTAGTGATCAAACCTGCCTCTCCTGCATTGGCAGGCAGATTCTTTACCACTGAGCCACCAGGGAAGCCCCAGTTAGGGCAAGCTGCCACCTAAGTTCTGTCATCATCTTCTTTTCCTAGGGTTTCTGAAAGAGCAAACTATATATAGTAACTGACTTCACTTCTTAATTTCCCATTCACACCTTAGCCCATTGTGCGGTCTGGTTGCCAGCTCCACCTTCCTACTCCTCTTTACCTGACCTTCTTATCACCAAATCCAATTACCATTTTTCATTGACATCATAACATCTTCATTGCTTTGACAAAGCTGATTCCTTCTTCCTTAGGTTCAATTTTCTATGTGGCAAACACTCCAGATCTCCCTTATAGTCATCTGATATTATGTAACTTCCTCCTTCATGGGCTGTCCCTGAGCCCTCCTGTAAGATGTGAGTCTTCCCCAGGATTCTATCCTTTCTTCAGTGCTTTTCTTTATCTATACTCTACCTTGGAGAAACTTGCCCAATCTCATGATTTTAAATATTTCCTTTGTGCTAATAACTCCCAAATCTGTTTTTCCAGTTCCGATCTCTCCCTTAAGCTTCAATGGGACACAGCCATCTGGTTTTCTCACACTTGATTACACTACCACGTACATATGTAGACAGCAAGAAATCAGGAAGTCAGTCTCAGTTTCCCCCTCTCTTTCACCTTCCATGATCTACTGATGAATCAAATCCCACCAGTTCTGTCATCAGTTTATTCCCTCCTCACCATCCTTATGACCTAGGACTAGTTTCAGCCCTGATTGTTGCTCACCTGATTTATTACAATGTTTCCTGAACTGATCACCCAGCTTCTAGGCTTGTACTCCTCAAAAAAGTCTTCCTTGCTAACCTGATTCCTCAAAAATGTAAATTACATCTCCGTCTAAAATCTGCACGCTCTTGATCTGGTGCTTCTGAAGAATTAAATTCAAGATTCTCAGCACAACATTTAAGGTCCCCACTATTTCTCCAGCTTCATCTCCACAACTCTCTGCCTTATAGCTAGTGAACTGCTATTATCCTTATAGAGACCTTGCTGGGCTTCCCAGGTGGTGCTGGTGGTAAAGAATCTGCCTGCCAATGCAGGAGACATAAAAGGCGTTGGGTTAGAGCCCTGGGTTGGGAAGATCTCCTAGAGGAGGAAGTGGCAACCCACTCCAATATTCCTGCCTGGAGAATAGACAGAGGAGACTGGCAGGCTACAGTCCATAGGATTGCAAAGAGTCAGACATAACTGAAGAGACTTAGCACGCGTGCACAGAGACCTTGTTTCTAGATGCCACATCTTTGCTCCCCCTATTTCCACCCCTGAAATGTTTTCTCCCCTGTCCCACACCCATCAACTTAATACACCCGGCTAACTCCTTTAAGGGGCTGCCCTTGTGACTCGGCTGGTAAAGAATCTGCCTGGAATGTGGGATACCTGGGTTTGATCCCTGGGTTGGGAAGATTCCCTGGAGAAGGGAAAGGCTACCCATTCTGGTATTCTGGCCTGGAGAAATCCATGGACTATACAGTCGGCCACGACTGAGCAACTTTCACTTTTACTTTCAACTGCTTTAAGATTCAGCTCAGGCAACTGCTACCTCCAGGAAATCCCCCAACCCTTCCTCTGTGGTTGTAGATTCCTCTTCTTTGGTCTCATAAGAGCATATAATTGTGCCTACCACATGGAATTAAATATAACTTATGTATAGGTTTTCCACATTCAACAGGCAAGTAGGGAATTTGCCTTTGGTAGTCTCAGCTTTCCCAGCACTCAGCATTATGTTTGTGCTTCACAAGATGACCTCCGAGTGAGTTAGTCAACTTACAAACAAATTAACTAACTAACGTAAAAAGATACTAACAGCATGAGATGTCACAGGGCAGTGTATGATTACAATTCAAACAACCACTATAAACTTAGAAACAAAGCGATCATTTTGGGCAGAAGTAATTTTGGATCAGGGAGAGGACAGAGCAGAATTGGAATTGACAATAGAAAATTAACAAAAGGTATGGATTGGGAAAACTGATGACAGTAGAGTCTCAACTACTAATTGATTTATTAGAAAAAAGAAAAGAAAGTTATCTAAAATTCATTTAGAAAACATTTCAAGATCGGGACTCTCCAGTCAAGAAACAAGGGTGGCTACAAACCCAGGGACTCTAGACTCAGCATGATTCCAAAGAGAGAGGAAATTCTAAAATGAAAAAGTGTAGATTAAGTGAAATCCCTCCATGCTGAATGTTAAAACTCCTCCCCCACCTTCAGCAGACAACCTGTAATGCTCAGTTTCAAAACTGCAGACCTTGTACACTTCTTTCCAATCACCTCATCACTCCTGATCTTTTTCTCTTCCATTCTAAAAGGCGATTGGAGTCCCTAGTGTTCCAGTTCTGTCTTCCAAAGCACGGGATGCGGGTTTGATCCCTAGGAGGGTAACTAGCAGGCTGAGACAAACAGCTTGTATACCCCAGTGAAGACCCAGAACAGCCTAAAAAAAGAAAAATAAAAGGGGATTGGAGAATTTTCTAGGAATAAACAATGGCATCAAAAACAACAAAACAGCTGGTCCCCCCCACTCACACTACTGTTTGTTTTTTTTTACCTTTAGTGCCTCACTCATTCTATGATCAGAAACTTAAAGCTCATCAGATTAAAGAAAGCCTCCAAAGTAAAATAGACCAAAATAAATAGGAAAAAAGGAACTTTGAAGAAACAGAGAGGGAAGAAAGGAAGACAATCAAAAAGCTATACCAGAATCATCAAAGTCATAAGAACGGGATTACATTTAAAAGAACAAGCAGGGAACAAGGAAGAGTTCTTGGAAACTAAATATATGGTAGCTAAAATAAGAAGTTTCAACAGAAACACTAGAAGAAATATTGATGAAATCTTCTAGATAGTGAAATAAAAAGACAAAGATGTAGAAATAAATAAGAGATGGGGGAAAATAGAGAATTAATTCAAGGAGATAGTCTGACTAATAAGAGTACCATGAAGGGAGAACATACAAACGGAGGAGATAATCTTAGAAGTAATCAATAAAATAACCAAAATGGGAGAATGGTTATCTAGATTCACTGGGCACACTGAATACCCAGTCAGTGGATAGAAAATTCTCCTAACAGAGACAAAAAGTTCAGAAAGAAAAAAGAAATCCTAGTTTCTGACAAAAGATTGAGACTCAGCAAGGCACTGCAGAAGCCCTGGAAGCTACAGGATAACGGAGCAAGGCCTTCAACATTCTGAGAATTTTATAGCCAGTTAAACTGTAAATTAAGTAGCAGAGCAGAATTAAGATATTGTTAGAGATGAAGGATAATGTACATTTTTACTCCTTTCTCATAAAAATCACTGAAAGGATATGATCCAATCAAAAAAAGGAGTAAGCCAAAAATGAGGAGACCTGTATCAGGAAAGAGAAGATAGTACACAAGAGAGGGGTTAGGGAAGTTCTAGAAGAGAGTTACGCAGCATCCCTACAAAGCCCAGATTAGAGCCAGAGGACAGTGGCCTCCAGGAGGGGTTTCTCCAGGAAAATCAGGACAGGAGGGATACCTAACGTGACTTTCTAAAAAACACTATTTAGAGAAAAAGTGATTAAAAAAAAAACACTGCTAACTAAACACTTTTTAAAATGAGGCAGCTTTTAATTACAGGAAGTTCAAAACAGTTTTACAATAAACCTAATATAACTATAGTATATTGTTTGAGTTGGGTGGCCTCACAATAAGATAAATACTGGAAAGCAATTTAACCAAAACTTGTGTATATTGTATATGGGAGGTGGAGGTAGGGAAAGTGGGAATCTGGAATAATAAAAAGGTGCTGAGTCTTTATTTTATTCGGAAGTCAAAAGATAAATCCTAAAATTGATCTAACAAGAAATAACAGCATAAGCATATTACTTAAAAATGTGGTGGTAAACCACACCCCCCCCAAAAATGTTAATGAATTAAAGAATGGATCTCAGGGGTAGAATAGAATGGGGCAATGGACTCTTTTTCAATCTAAGCCTCATAGTACTTAAAAATTTTTTATGTATTACCTTGATCAAAAAAGGTATTTCCTACAAGTCTAGGAATTCCAACTTCTTGTTCTACCTCAACATATTACTGCTCAACCATAGAGGCATTCAATTAAGTGCATTCCGATAAGTATTTCAGGGTAGATACTTGAAATGGCAAATTTCTAAAAATTCTAGTGCTGTAAACAAGAAAAAGTAGTTGCCAGCAGCCTATCTGGTATTGTTTCCTGATTTCTCTCTAGAAAAATATTAATTCTTATTGTATTAGTTATCCTTCACCATATAACAAATGATCACAAAACTTAGTGGATTAAAACAACAAGCATTTATTATCTTCAGTTTTTGCAAGCACTGTTACTTGCCCATCTGGTACTGTTTCCCAATTTCTGTCTAGAAAAATACTAGTTTCTATCGTGTTAGTTATCCATCACCATGTAACCATTGATCACAAAACTTAGTGGCTTAAACAACAAGCACATTATGTTCAGTTTTTTGGGTCAGCAGTTCAGGAACAGCTGAACTGGGCTGCATGACTTAACCTCTCATGATGTTGCAATTAAGCCTAGAGCTTCAGTCATCTGAAGGCTTGCCTAGCCCTGGAGGCTCTGCTTCCAAGATGGC
Source organism: Aepyceros melampus (assembly GCA_006408695.1). NCBI lineage: Eukaryota > Metazoa > Chordata > Mammalia > Artiodactyla > Bovidae > Aepyceros > Aepyceros melampus. The sequence continues at coordinate 164,154 of SJXQ01011405.1, forward strand.
TCACCCGCATGGCTATTGGCAGAAGGCCTCAGTTCCTTGCTAGCTGCCCCTTTCCATGTGAGTCCCTCCACAGATCTGCTGATGTGTCTTCTTAGTGTGACAGATGGCTTCCCGCAGAGGGAGTGACTCAAGTCAGAGTAAGGAGGAAGCTCGGATCCTTTTACGGCCTACTCTCAATGGCTGTGGACTGTCACTTTCACTTTATCCTAGACCCCAGGGAAGGAAATGAGGCTCCACTTCTTGAAGTGGGAAGTACCAAAGCATTTGTGTACATATTTTAAAACCACAACACCTATCAATGCTACATTAAGTTAGAAGACTATCTGTAAATGATTTATTGAGGATCTAAATACATCTCATCACTGTTCATAATGAAATCACTTTTAACAATCCTTTCCTCAATAACTAAGATATGGCCTAACTTCTCACCTCACTCTTCTCTGCTCTGCAATATTTTAAGTGCTTTGAGAACTGATGACATTTCTTAGTCTTTTTGTATCCCTGTATATCTATCACAGTGTTTAAAATATTCACAAATTTATTCAATAGTATATATATGTGTGTGCGTGTGTATAGATGCTTTCAAATTGTGGTGCTGGAAAAGACTCTTGAGATTGCAAGGAGATCAAACCAGTCAATCCTAAAGGAAATCAACCCTGAATATTCATTGGAAGGACTTATGCTACAGCTAAGGCTCCAATTCTTTGGCCACCAGATGTGAAGATCTGACTCATTGGAAAAGACCCTGATGTTGGGAAAGATTGAAGGCAAAAGGAGAAGGGTGTGGCAGAGGATGAGATGGTTAGATAGCATCACCAACTCAATAGATATCAATCTGAGCAAACTCTGGGAGATAGTGGAAGACAAAGGATATACAGTCCATAGACACGTGTGTGTGTGTGTGTGAAACCATCTTCTGAGGATACAATAATGAAAAAATAGTCATAGTTCTTGTTCTCTTAGAGTTTATAGTCTACTGGGGGAAAAGACACATTTAACTGCATTTAAACATTTAAGCACCCTTATGAATGTACACTTACCAATTAAATTCCATTTTCTGATGGACAAGGATACAGTCTTAGAGGTGTGTATAAAAACGGAACAGGACTGTTCTGTTGTAGGCATAGAGAAAATAGATAGGAAGTTCAGCTGAAGTGGAATTTTGCCAGATGGGTGAACAAGAGTCAAAGGAGTTTAAAATGTTGGTGTATGTTGAACTAACACACCAGTACTTATAAATATTTATTGAACTGAATCAAACTGAAGTGCCTTTTTTCTTCTTTGCCTCTTCTTCTCTTCTTTACTTCTTGATGTCAGAGGTGAAATACTCTGGTATGGATAGACTAGTTTGACCAGAATAATTGCACCTGAGTGGGAGAAGGGACTAACCCTGTTCAATCAACCTTCCTTGTTTACTGTCTAACTGAAATTTCCAGTTATATCTGGATAAAACAGAAAGAATATTCACACAATGTCCATAAGATTTTTTCCAGTAAATTCGAAGACATCTTTTATATTTTCTAATATTTTAATTTCCTAACAAAATTTTTGGTAGTTAAATTTACTTAAATTTGAACTTCATATGCATACATAGGATATACCTATTTAAATTCAAACATCAGAGCCGCTGGATGAGATGACAGCAAATGGAGTTGGGAATGTGACTGATTCTGCTGAAACAACTATAAATTCTCCCCAGAAGTCATGCTGAGAAGAGGTACAGCAATGTGGACTTGTAAAATAAATAATTAAAAATAACGCTATTGAATACTTGGGGCTTCCCTGGTGGCTCAGTGGTAAAGATTCTGCCTGCTAGTGCAGGAGATGCAAGAGACATGGGTTTGAACCCAGAGTTTGGAAAAACCCCTGGAGGAGAAAATGGAAACCCAGTCCAGTATTCTTGCCAGAGTAAGATACGATTGAGCGTGCACACATGTATTAATAGCTTAGAGGCACACTGTGCTGTTTAATACTCATGACATCCCTATGAGATAGGCAAAACGTTATATTCAGTTTACAGAGATTTTTGAAAGATTAATTTGTCCAAAAGTACAGAAATCTTAAAGACAGTTCTATCAGGTTTCACGTTCCTTACTCAGTCTACTTCAGCATCTTTATCTTGTGCCCTTCATCTCCTCAACCCATCCCTTCCGGTCTCATTGACCTTCTCTCTGTTTCAAGAAATGAGCCAAGCCCCTCTCACCTTTAGGGCTTCCTGGACAGCTCAGTTGGTGAAGAATCCACCTGCAATGCGGGAGACCTGGGTTCCATCCCTGGGTTGCGAAGATCCCCTGGAGAATGGAAAGGCTACCCACGACAGTATTCTGGCCTGGAGAATTCCACGGACAGTATAGTCCATGGGATTGCAGAGAGTCGGACAGGACTGAGCGACTTTCACTTTCACTTTCCTTTCACCTTCAGATATTTGCATTAGCTGTTTCCTCTGTTTGGAAGGTTTTTCATCAGTTTCTTGCATGGTGGCTCCTTGTCTCAGATATCTGTCCTAAATTACTTCTCTTCACCTTACTCTGTAACACTATCCTGTTTTATTTACATTAGAGGACAGCATTTATTGGGCTTCCCTGGTGGTTCAGACGGTAAAGCATCTGCCCACAATGTGGGAGACCTCAATTCAATTTCTGGGTCGGGAAGATCCCCTGGAGAAGGAAATGGCAATCCACTCCAGCACTCTTGCCTGGAAAATCCCATGGATGGAGGAGCCTGATAGGCTACAGTCCATGGGGTTGCAAAGAGTTGGACACGACTGAGCGACTTCACTTTCACTTCACTTTCACAGCATTTATTGACTATGCCAAAGCCTTTGACTGGGTGGATCACAATAAACTGTGGAAAATTCTGAAAGAAATGGGAATATCAGACCACCTGACGTGCCTCTTGAGAAATCTGTATGCAGGTCAGGAAGCAACAGTTAGAACTGGACATGGAACAACAGACACGTTCCAAATAGGAAAAGGAGTCCGTCAAGGCTGTATATTGTCACCCTGCTTATTTAACTTCTATGCAGAGTACATCATGTGAAATGCTGGGCTGGAGGAAGCACAAGCTGGAATCAAGATTGCTGGGAGAAATATCAACAACCTCAGATATGCAGATGACACCACTTTTACGGCAGAAAGTGAAGAAGAACTAAAGGGCCTCTTGATGAAAGTGAAAGAGGAGAGTGAAAAAGTTGGCTTAAAGCTCAGCATTCAGAAAACGAAGATCATGGCATCTGGTCCCATCACTTCATGGGAAATAGATGGGCAAACAGGGAAACAATGGCTGACTTTATTTTTCTGGACTCCAAAATCCCTGCAGATGGTGACTGCAGCCATGAAATTAAAAGACATTTACTCCTTGGAAGGAAAATTATGACCAACCTAGACAGCGTATTCAAAAGCAGAGACATTACTTTGCCAACAAAGGTCTGTCTAGTCAAGGCTATGGTTTTTCCTGTGGTCATGTATGGATGTGAGAGTTGGACTATAAAGAAAGCTGAACGCCAAAGAATTGATGCTTTTGAATTGTGGTGTTGGAGAAGACTCTTGAAAGTCCCTTGGACTGCAAGGAGATCCAACCAGTCCATCATAAAGGAGATCAGTCCTGGGTGTACATTGGAAGGACTGATGTCGAAGCTGAAACTCCAATACTTTGAAAAACGAAGATCATGGCATCTGGTCCCATCACTTCATGGGAAATAGATGGGCAAACAGGGAAACAATGGCTGACTTTATTTTTCTGGACTCCAAAATCCCTGCAGATGGTGACTGCAGCCATGAAATTAAAAGACATTTACTCCTTGGAAGGAAAATTATGACCAACCTAGACAGCGTATTCAAAAGCAGAGACATTACTTTGCCAACAAAGGTCTGTCTAGTCAAGGCTATGGTTTTTCCTGTGGTCATGTATGGATGTGAGAGTTGGACTATAAAGAAAGCTGAACGCCAAAGAATTGATACTTTTGAATTGTGGTGTTGGAGAAGACTCTTGAAAGTCCCTTGGACTGCAAGGAGATCCAACCAGTCCATCATAAAGGAGATCAGTCCTGGGTGTACATTGGAAGGACTGATGTCGAAGCTGAAACTCCAATACTTTGGCCACCTGCTGTGAAGAGCTAACTCATTTGAAAAGACCCTGATGCTGGGAAAGAATGAGGGCAGGAGGAGAAGGGGACGACAGAGGATGAGATGGTTGGATGGCATCACCAACTCAATGGACATGGGTTTGGGTGGACTCTGGGAGTTGATGGACAGGGAGGCCTGTTGTGCTGCGGTTCATGGGGTCGCAAAGAGTCAGACACGACTGAGTGACTGAACTGAACTGAACAGCATTTATTACACTTTGAAATCTTTTTTTTTAAATCTTCCCGCCAGATCAAATTCTTAGTACTTCATTCACTGAGTGAAGAAATGAATCAATAGCTTACTCCTTCTGTACCTGGAGATCCTAGATAGTATTGTGTTATACCAACAACTATACATGGATATGCCATCAGCGCTACTTAGAGAAATATGGTATATTCTCTATTTTACTCTAACATTAGCTTATTAAAAAGTCTTTAGTGTTTCCAGGACAGCATGACAAAAACACCAAGGCTTTCAGGGGACAGCGCCCTGCTTTACCCACGCCGACCAGCAGGGGACGGTGTAGGCGGAGGTCTCCTTCCACTGGCTCCGGCGCCCTAGACGCAGAAGTTGGAGAAGGGCAGGGCAGAGGCGGAGCCAACCGGAAGGGGCGGGGTCACCTGCGAACCTGCCCTTCCAGGGAGGTTCTTCTCCCTCGCCCCGCCCCATCCCCCGCCCGGGCGGCCATGGCCATTCCCGGCATCCCCTATGAGCGACGGCTTCTCATCATGGCGGACCCTAGAGATAAGGCGCTTCAGGACTACCGCAAGAAACTGCTGGAGCACAAAGAGATTGACGGCCGTCTCAAGGAGTGTGAGTGCACCTTTCTTTCCACGTAGTCTCGCACCTGGACCCGCTTCTGCCTCTGCCGAAGTGGAGGCCTTTTGCCGAGTTCGGCAGCCGAGTCCCAGGGATGAGAAGGCCTCAGTCCAGGGACAAGGCGCTTTGTCATTCCGCCCAGTACTTGGGAAGCCGAGCCTTTTCGGGCGTGGAAATGATCTAGTCTGGTCCAGGTGACAGACAGAACATCCCCAGTTCTGAGATGAAAGTGGGAGATGACCCGACAAAGAGTGGGGAAGAAGTTGGTCAGAGAGGTTTCCCAGGTTGAGGTGCAAGGAGTGCAGTGTTGGTGGAGACCCGGGACCCGGAGCGGGGAGAAGACTTGAGTCAAAGAAGCTCAAGCAAGAGATGAGATTCTAGGGGGATTGGCTTGTTAGTGGAGTAGAAAGCCGAACATGGGGTTTAAGGGATAATGCGTATCGGTCAGTAATAGCCCTTTTCGTCTTTACTCGTGTTTTGAATTGTACTGCATTAATTACACAAGTTTCCCTTACCTCCTGAACTAAATAAAAGAGTTTTGTGTTTTTTTCTTAATACACCGTCACCGACGTAATGAATGAAAACATTAACCATAATTCTGTGGAGCTTTTATTTAGGTTAAAAAGCCAGAGGGTAGCAGTGCATGTAGATAGATGAAGTGAGGAGGGTCTAACTCTACTCGAATTTGTAATCTCAGATCCGGAAATGTCAGAAGGTCAATATCTGTTAAGAATGTTACCTAAAATGTGCTCAAAGAAGTAAGTATCGCCGATCAAGAAAATAATGATACATGCTTTCTCTGTAATATTTCGTTTTGAAACATGTCATCTACAAACAGCATTGTTACTTTTGTGTGGTTTGATACAGTGGATGTAAAATATATGTAAAGTGAAACAGACAAAAATTAAGATTTGGTGACTTAAACTTGCGAAGATTACTTAATTTAAAATGTTCAAATTATATTATTTCAGTAAGGGAACAATTAAAAGAACTTACCAAGCAGTATGAAAAATCTGAAAATGATCTGAAGGCTCTACAAAGTGTTGGGCAGGTAGGTAATAGAGTTTGGGATGTAGAGGGTGATAGTGATTTATTTTTTTAAGCTCTTGGCAAAAAATAATGCTCTGTTTTTTCTTTATTAGATTGTGGGTGAAGTACTTAAGCAGTTAACTGAAGAAAAATGTAAGTGTATTAGATTGTTAGTAAAGAGAAAAAGAGGAGGGTTACCTCCTTTCTGTCACCAGCTTTGAATGCTTATTGCTTAAATGAGTATAATGAAGGTAGATGATATTCTTGCATAGACTGAGTTTTCTTTCAACTCTTGTCTTTTGGAGAACAGAATAAAACTCAACCTGCCATCAATGTGGATATATTTAGTTTTTACTTTATGTTTCAATTTGTTTTTTCATTTCTTTTTCCCCTTTAGTCATTGTTAAAGCTACAAATGGACCGAGATATGTTGTGGGTTGTCGTCGACAGGTAACATTTTATATTTATATAGTGCTTTATAATTGACAAAAGTGCTTTCAAATAAGTTATTTAATTTCCCAGGTAGGCAAGTTAGAAATTATGCCCGTAACTCCCAAAGGCGACTTGTTCAGATACAGCTAATTATTAGTAAAGCCTAAACTCAAACCATGGATTTGACTCCTGATGAAAGCTCAGTCGTGTCCGACTGTTTGCAACCCCATGGACTATATGGCTATGGAATTCTGCAGGCCAGAATACTGGAGTGGGTAGCCTTTCCTTTCTCCAGGGGATCTTCCCAACCCAGGGATTGAACCTAGGTCTTAGGCCTTGCAGGCGGATTCTTACCAGCTGAACCATCCTGGTAGTCTATTTTTTTTGCTTGATTGCATTAGCTCAGGCAGCTCTATACACAGAGAAATCAGAAAATCTTAGAACTGAAAAGTAACTCAGATTATTTTATTTTAATGTCTCTTTTTGAAGAAGACTTAAAAGTATTAAACTTTATAAATTGCACTTTAAACATTTAGAAATATTACTTAGCAACTTTACTATAGGTTAAATTGATTTTGTATGAATTGGTTTAGAATAAGCAAACTGAGATAACTCCAAGTTTTATTTTGCTGTCAAAAACTGACAAACAGATTTGAATTATTTAGTAACCACTGAAGCCAATTTATATACTGCTCTGTTCTTTAGGAAATGTCTTTAGCAGATTTTTAAAAACTCATTGGAAGAGCTTTCTCTGAGTATTTGTTATATCAGGTTCAGGTTTTAAAACATTGATCCGACATGGCTATAGAATGGAATTTTACCCAGGGACTAAGTTCAGTCTTAAGATTTTACTTACATATAAGTGGGATGATATTTTCTAAATCAAAATTTTAGATGCCTAATCCTATAAAGGATATTTATGTCCCTTTTAGGACCCTTGGGATGCCAAAAGTTGGCATTTAAAGATATTTCATGACTGTATGAGGGCAGTAGAGCATTTGAAAGCTGAAAAATATTAGAAAGGCTGGAGTATATATTGCCTGTAGATACAAATGAAATAACTTCTTATTGATCTCTGTTTAAGCTGTTGTTTCAAGTACAGTAGTCCCTCATCCGTGGGGGATATGTTCCGAGACTCCCAGTGGATGCCTGAAACCTAGGCATATACCAAACCTATATGTGCTGTATTTTTTCCTATACATACATACTTATTATGATGAAGTTTCCATTTGTAAATAAGGGAGGGGGAACTACTCCTCTTTATTTCCTACTATCTGGGAAATATTTTTAGTTTAATCCATTATATTAAACCTAGTTTTTAGCTTGCTTCCACTTCAGGTTGCTCTATCCTGTCCAACTCTTTGCAGCTCCTTAGACTGTTGCCCTCCAGGCTCCTCTGCCCGTGAAATTTTCTAGGCGACAACACTGGAGTGAGGTGCCATTTCCTCCTCCAGGGGATCTTCTGACCCAAGCATTGAATCCATGTCTCCTGCATTTGTCTCCTGCATTGGCAGGCAGATTCTTTACCACTGAGCCACCAGGGAAGCCTCCCACTTCATTTTAACTGGCACTAAATTCTAAACCAAGCACTCTGCAAAATTCTGTGAGAAGTGTTCAGTAATTTGTGTGATTCTGAAATTGTATTAACAAGTAGTTTTTAAACTATTGAAAAGTAACTTTTTTTGAGAAACAGCCTGAGTGTGATTGAATCTCTTCGGATAGATTCTATCCAGTTCTACCCAAATAAGTTACACTGCCTAAATATGCCAATAAATTATTTAGTATGATTCAACTTAACATGAAATATGTTTACCATAGTGTCTGACATGCAGCAAAGGCATGAATAAAGGTTGCTGGGATTTTTTTTGTTCTTTAGAATTTTAATAAAAAAATCTCTAGAGGGAAACAGTGCATTTCTCCCCTATCTACTTTGATCATGGAGTATATTCTTCTCAAAACCATAGTTTTTAAAATAAATTTAATGGACGTACTTGTAACATGTTTTCCTTTCTTTCTTCACAGATGTTCACTAAGGGATTTCTATATGTATACTTTGCTACCAGTTTCCAAAGTCACTGTATTACAGTGCCTAAATCAAAATGATGAGCAAAACTATTAAATAGTGAGCCTTTAAAAGTAAAATATTGCAGTCAGTTCCTGCTTCAAAAACAAAAGTCGTTGCCTCCTCAAATTTTGTGTATTAGGGGTTTCATGTTTCACAGTGAGATTGCACAAAAGGGCACTTTTTTAAGAGGCAGCACTGCATGTTGTTTATAATCTAAATTAGTGTTCTTTCTGAAGGGTAAAAATGATTATTTGGCTTCTAACTATGCTCTTGTTATACTGTTATACCCCCTTTCAAGTGTTCATGTAATACATTCTGTTTTATAAAATTAGCTTGACAAAAGTAAGCTGAAGCCAGGAACAAGAGTTGCTTTGGATATGACTACACTAACTATCATGAGGTACGTATCTTATACTATTTAGTTAACCTTTTATTGTCATGGAGGGAATATTTTATCCAAAATAGATGCTTCCTGAGATCACTGAATATTTTGCCACTTTCTGCTTTTACTAATTTCAGATTAACTTAAACATGATTTTATAAGATCTCCTACAGGTTCTTGTATAAGCAAGTCATTTATACTCTTTGTAGGCTGAGACAAAATACATCTTTTAAAAGAAAAGTACACTTTATTATTACAGATATTTGCCAAGAGAAGTGGATCCATTGGTTTACAACATGTCTCATGAGGACCCTGGGAATGTTTCTTATTCTGAGATTGGAGGGCTATCAGAACAGATTCGGGAATTAAGAGAGGTTGGTAGTGTATGCTTTGTTCTCTGAACTTACCAAGAAATAGTACTGGTTTTAAAATGCCTGAAGGCCAGCGCCTGTGGTGTCTGGGTCTCTCGAGCCTGGGCTGCAGTCTGGGGAGGCTGAGAGGCAGATGGCAGTGCTACCAGCTCCTCTCCCTGCCCCACCTCTGTCCTAGGGGCCACACTCTAACTGTGTGGTGGTCGGTGGGCTGTCTGTTAAGATGCATCATGTACATTTGAATAAAAAATAAGTGACCATGAAAAAGAAATGCCTGAAGGAAGAGAGAGGATGTAAAATTACTTTGTCCAAATAATGTTTACTGAATATTATATAAATAGTATTTTTGCTGAGAGAAAAATAGCTCTGAAGCTCTAGCTATAAAAATGACAGGGTTTTGTAATTTGGAGATAATTTGGTGTTCGAAAAATCTTACTCTTTTCTTATGACAAAGAAGGGGAAAACAACTAAGAATAATTGACATATCTGAATATATTGAATAATGGATATAATCCAATGCTCGTGCCATCTGTTAGTTTGATTATCTTGTAATTTACTTGGGTTGGAGCACATTTGTAATTTACTTGGATTGGAGCACACACACAATGTGTGTGATGTAGTTTTTTCCCATAACCTCGTTATACTATTACCCTTATAGTAGAGTAAGTTATCTGTGTCTTACATATTTTGTTAAAGCTGTTTACTGTCATTTAAGAAAAATACTGGCTTTGGGTGGCTTAAATGGTGCGCTGCATTCCATGGGGTCGCGAAGAGTGGGGCACAGCTTAGCAACTGGACAACAGAAGCAATTAAGTTCTTAGGTGAAGAATCAAATCAGGATTGCCTTGCTTCACAGCACAGATAGCTTCTTAACAATTCTCTTTTAAGCAGATTACATTGTCCTATTGATTTCATCCTAATTTAGGATGGAGATACTCAGGAATGAATTCGGTTAATTAGAAAAGCTTACATTATCTGATTTCAGCACTTTAAATTTTCTGGAACTCTTATTAAAGGTATAGATTCTTAAGCTCTCTGCATGGTTTTGATGTAATGGATTAGGGGTAGAATCCACAGGAATTAGCATTTAAACAAGCATTCTGGGGCGTTTTCGTTAATGTCCAGTGGTTAAGACTCTGTACTCCCAGTGCTGGTACCCTGGGTTCCAGCCCTGGTTGGGAAACTAAAATCCTATATGCCTCATGGTGTGGCCTAAAAAACAAAAATAAGCAAGCATTCCAGATGATTATGAAACCAAGCTTTTTAATTTTTTTTTTAACCATCTTGAGGAAGCACTGGCTTAAGCATAAATAAAAGCATGTTATTTTCATTTAGTAGTTAATAAAAGGGCAGAGAGAGAACTGGTGCTTCATGAAACAGTGAAATCTTTTACAGTGGTTTGCTGCATCAGCCATAGGAGCAGAATCTCTCTCTCTCTTTTTCTCTCTCTCTCACACACACACATACACACACACCACGGACATGCAATCCCTTTTCCATCTGCAGACGCTGAGAATATTAATTACACACACACACCATAGACATCTGCAGACAGAATATTAATTAAACACACATACACACACACCATGAACATGTGGTCCAGTTCCCTTTTCCATCTGCAGACAGTTGAGAATATTAATTGCCCACAATTTTGGTATGTCTTAATCATACCTTATGTGCAAAACTATTCAATAAGTTTCTCTCTCAAGTTATTGGTAAACAGTGGCAGACTTCATTTTTTGGGGCTCCAAAATCACTGCAAATGGTGACTGCAGCCATGAAATTAAAAGACGCTGGCTCCTTGGAAGAAAAGTTATGACCAACCTAGACAGCCTATTAAAAAACAAAGACATTAAAGATCTGTCTAGTCAAGGCTATGGTTTTTCCAGTAGTCATGTATGGATGTGAGAGTTGGACTATAAAGAAAGCTGAGAGCCGAAGAATTGATACTTTTGACCTGGGAGATCCAATCAGTCCATCCTAAAGGAAATCAGTCCTGAATGTTCATTGGAAGGACTGATGTTGAAGCTGAAACTCCCAATACTTTGGCCACCTGATGTGAAGAGCTAACTCGTTGGAAAAGACTCTGATGCTGGGAAAGATTGAAGGCGGGAAGAGAACAGGATGACAGAGGATGAGATGGTCGAATGGCATCACCGACTCAATGGGAATGAATTTGAGTAAATTCCAGGAGTTGGTTATGGACAGGGAGGCCTGGCATGCTGCAGTCCATGGGGTCGCAAAGAGTTGGATATGACTGAACTGAACTGAACAAGTTACTGGTACTGAAGAGTTTAAATTGGACAGTCAAATCCTCACCTTTTTGGTCCCTCACTTTGCTTTCTTTGAATCAGTCTTAGGACATTGAGCTGACTGTGGCTCAATAGCAAGGAGGGATAAGGGAAAGCCTTCCTCAGTGATCAGAGAAATAGAGGAAAACAATAGAATGAGAAAGACTAGAGATCTCTTCAAGAAAACTAGAGATACCAAGGAACATTTCATGCAAAGATGAGCACAATAAAGGACAGAATGGTATGGACCTAACCGAAGTAGATGATACTAAGAAGAGGTGGCAAGAATACACAGAAGATCTATACAAAAAAGACCTTCATGACCCAGATAACCACAATGGTGTGATGATCACTCACTTAGAGCCAGACATCCTAGAATGCGAAGTCAAGTGGGCCTTAGGAAGCATCACTATGAACAAAGTTAGTGGAGGTGATAGAATTCCAGTTGAGCTATTTCAAATCTTAAAAGATGATGCTGTGAAAGTGCTGTACTCAATATGCCAGCAAATCTGGAAAACGCAGCAGTGGCCACAGGACTGGAAAAGGTCAGTTTTCATTCCAATCCCAAAGAAAGGCAATGCCAAAGAATGCTCAAACTACCGCACAATTGCACTCATCTCACACACTAGCAAAATAATGCTCAAAATTTTCCAGGCCAGGCTTCAACAGTACGTGACCCAAGGACTTCCAGATGCTCAAGCTGGATTTAGAAAAGGCAGAGGAACCGGAGTTCAAATTGTTAACATCCGTTGGATCATCGAGAAAGCAAGAGAGTTCCAGAAAGACATCTATTTCTGCTTTATTGGCTATGTCAAAGCCTTTGACTCTGTGGGTAACAACAAACTGGAAAATTCTGAAAGAGACGAGAATACCAGACCACCTGACCTGCCTCCTGAGAAATCTCTATGAAGGTCAAGAAGCAACAGTTAGAACTGGACATGGAACAACAGACTGCTTCCAAATCTGGAAAGGAGGACGTCAAGGCTGTATATTGTCACCCTGCTTATTTAACTTACATGCAGAGTGCATCATGTGAAATGCCAGGCTGGAAGAGGCACAAGCTGGAATCAAGATTGCTGGGAGAAATATCAATAACCTCAGATATGCAGATGGTACCACCCTTACAGCAGAAAGCGAAGAAAACCTAAAGAGCCTCTTGATGAAAGAGAAAGAGGAGAGTGAAGAACTTGGCTTAAAACTCAACATTCAGAAAATTAAGATTATGGCATCCGGTCCCATCACTTCATGGCAAATGGATGTGAAACAGTGAGGGACTTTATTTTTTGGGGGGCTTGTAAATCACTGCAGATGGTGATTGCAGCCATGAAATTAAAAGACGTTTGCTCTTTGAAAGAAAAACTACGTATGACCTACCTAAACAGCCTGTTAAAAAAGCAGAGACATTACTTACCAATAAAGGTCTGTCTGTTCAAAGCTATGGTTTTTCAAGTACTCATGTATGGATGTGAGAGTTGGATTATAAAGAAAGCTGAGTGCCAAAGAATTGATGTTTTTGAACTGTGGTGTTGGAGAAGACTCCTGAGAGTCCCTTGGACTGCAAGGAGATCAGTCCTGGGTGTTCATGTGAAGGACTGAAGCTGAAGGTGAAACTCCAATACTTTGGCCACCTGATGTGAAGAACTGACTCATTGGAAAAGACCCTGATGCTGGGAAAGATGGAAGGCGGGAGGAGAGGGGAATGACAGAGCATGAGATGCTTGGTTGGCATCAACAATGCGATGGATATGAGTTTGAGCAAGCTCCAAGAGTTGGTGATGGACAGGGAAGCCTGGCATGCAGCAGTCCATTGGGTCACAAAAAGTCAGACACAACTGAGCAACTGAATTGATCTAGAACATTAAGAGCAGAATTTATGGTTTTATTAAGACTACTATGACAAAATGCCAACCTAAGAAAATTTTAAATAACATTTCTTTCAGTGACAGTTTTATAATTATTTGTGTTGTATTCAAATGCAAAATGTGGATCTTTTTGGGGTTTTTTGCTTTACTGATTTCTTTTAGTATAATTTTTTTGTTGATGCATCGGTTATATTCAGTGAAATTTTAAACGTACAAGTTTTTAAATGTACCATTCAAGTATGTTTTGATAGGTTATATGCCTGTGCAACCATCACTTAGGGCAAGTGTGTGGTTATTTTAACAAGTGTGTTAAATAAGTGGTACAAATTACCACATGCTTTTTTTTTAAATGAGTATTTTTATGTATTTATTTGACTGTCCTATCTTAATTGTAGCAGGCAAGATCTAGTTCCCCAGCCCACCTTCTGCATTGGGAGTGTGGAGTCTTAGGCACTGGACCACCAGGGAAGTTCTGCCACATGCTGTTTAATTAATTTTTTAAATATTTTAAGCTCTTTGGATTTAAGAGATAGCTTACATCTGCCTGATAAAAGACCTCTAGTATAACCTCTAGATCTATTATGAATTGTGCGTGTACATAACAGCTCATATTGTACTTAAAATATTTGAAAGCATGTTAAAATGTTAACTAACTTTAAGAAACCTGCAACTTCTTTTCTAGGTAATAGAATTACCTCTTACAAACCCAGAATTATTCCAGCGTGTGGGAATAATACCTCCAAAAGGCTGTTTGTTATATGGACCACCAGGTTGGTATTAAGCTACGTCTGTCTCAGTATGAATCAATGAATAAAACAATAAGATATAAATACTTAATGTCGCCATTTCAGCCTTCATTCTGTTCACAGTAAGGAAGCAACTGGAGATGTACGTCTATAATTTTCTTAGGCTTGCTTAGTCTTAACGTTTCATAAGTATATATCTTAACATGTTATGTGATTCTAGCCAGTTGTCCCATGTGGTTCACAGACCCATGGGTATCCCAGAGATACTTTCAGGGCATCTGCAAGGTCAGAACTTATTCTTGTAATACTAAGATGTCAACACAGTGAAAAAGACAGCTAACATCTGTGTTGATGGTGCAAGGCTGCTCATGATGTGGCGTGAATCAGTTAAGTCAATGGCACAAAATGTTACAATAGTCATTGTCTTTGTGGCCACTCAACATGTGCAGTATGAAGAGAGGCCAGTTTCGCTTTAAAATGTCCTTGATAAACTGGTAAAAATGTGAACTTTTCATCCTTGAATAATGTCTTGTTGTATTTTGTGAGGAAATGGAAAATACTTTAAAGTATTTCTGTTGCATTCTTAATAGGGCAGATATCTCCAAGAAAACCATTTGTGCTGTTATTCAGTTGCCTGCTGAATTCACTGCTTTTCAGAGTGCCATTTTACTTGAAAGAAAAATTTACAATTAATTATAGACTGGTTATTGGTAACCTTGCACATATTTAAAAAAAAAATGAAGTTAGCCAATCATGTTAAACAACTGACCCCATCTGTAACCATTGATAAAATTGGAACTTTTCACATGAAAATTTGTTTTTGAAAACTTTATATCTAGTACTATGAGCTTGACAACTTTTCCAGTGTGTTAATACAGGACAGGATGAGATTGGTGATGGTATTAGCAAATGTGATTTTTTAAATATTGTATAATGGAAAATGCCAGTATTGGGAAGATTATAATAATCCACTGAATCAGTAGTTTCCAAATAGCCAATACTTAATATTATAATATCATACCTAAGTAAAGATCCACTCAGTGTGCAGTATAGACCAATGGATTTTAATATGCAAGTTTCCATCATAGTTTGTTACTAAGTAGGGTTTGGTATATTTCTAGAGTTATGTATTTGGTTGGCTTAAAATTAGAAAGGATATTTTGAATAAAATGGAAATTCTGTTCAGGACTTAGCCTCCTTTTGCAAAATTTACTATTCAAAGGATTACATTCTTAAAAGCTTTTGGAAATTTATCTTATTTTCCCTCAAATTTATATTACTTTTCAAAAATTACTTCTTTTTTCATTCCCAGGTACAGGAAAAACACTCTTGGCACGAGCTGTGGCTAGCCAGCTGGATTGCAATTTCTTAAAGGTAATGGGAAGATTCTTTGTGTAGTTGTTGAAATTAACTTTGAATTGTCTTATGTTTACCTCAATGTTTTTCCTTTAATCAGGTTGTATCTAGTTCTATAGTAGACAAGTACATTGGTGAAAGTGCTCGTTTGATCAGAGAAATGTTTAATTATGCCAGGGACCATCAACCATGCATCATTTTTATGGATGAAATAGATGCTATTGGTAAGAAAAACAGTTTTTAAAATTTATTTTAAACTTTTCTTGAAAATTAGGAGAACTTTTTTTAATCTAAAAGAAACTTTTCCATTTCTTTTCACCTCTAATTGCAAATTCTGTGAAGTAGCAAAATGAATTTTTAATTTTAAAATTTTAACCAATCTTAATAAATAAACTTTAACATTGAGAAAATGAGAAACATACCAAAATCAATTCTAATTTTATCAGTATAATTTTTGTTAGTTAATTTTCATCTTAATATTTTAAACCCTAGAACTATCATTTTCGTATTGTTTTTTTAAATGATGCTTAAAGAGGAAGAGTAACACATAAGCTTCCATATCATTATTTTAGGTGGTCGTCGGTTTTCTGAGGGTACTTCAGCTGATAGAGAGATTCAGAGAACTTTAATGGAGGTAATATTTGGTGAAAGTGGTTTAGAAGAAAATCATTATTTATAAAATGAATATACATTGGGTATTTGAAAATCAAAATATGTACAATGGTTTAAATGAAGAATGCACTTACATATGAAATTTGAAAATTTTGCCAGGAATGAGCACTTTTCTCTGGCACAGTCTCTAGTAAGAAAATGAGTTCTAGAAAACAATAGGGATATCCAAAATTTTTCATTTGATTTACTGCTATACTGTTCTGTTTTTTGAGCAGACTGGCCATTTAAATACTTAAATTGTATATTGTACTTATGTTGTGAATGTGATCTTGTATTAGTTTTATAGATATTTTACAAGTGACAAATATATTAAAGCTGGTAACAATAAATGAGTTGTCATTATGTATTAGGCTATTCTGAAAATTACTAATACTTTCCTCTATTGTTGACAAGGAGAGAAAGCTAAAATTGTTTTGATTATTGAAGATGGATGCTGGGATATTGAAATGTATATTAAAGCTTTTTCCTACTCTTAAGTTCTGTGAAAGTGATGGCAAGATTTTAAACACATTTTCCAACTTCTATAAATAGATAGGTAGCATAGGTAATACATTGTCAGTTTCTGTCTCAGTGAGGGGATTGGAAAATTGTTTTCTATAAATGTTTCTGGTCTGCTCAGAATATACCCAGTATTTCAAAATTAGTTGAAGAGTCTTTTAGAAGCCTTAAATTGAATTATTTTTAAAGCAGCACATGCTAGTTTTATTCATGTACTGATATGTTATTAGGTAACATTTTGGGAATGTTAGACATGTTGACATAAAGAAAAAGACATATTGTTAGATTGGCTTTGTTTTAAAGATGTTATTGAATGCAGTTAGATTTTCCAGCATTTACTGAAGAAAACTTTAGAAATCAAAGGAAATATGTCTCAGTATTTCTATGTGTAATAGAATTATTTGAAAAGATATTGAATGGATTTATTATCAGGTTTGTAGAAAATCATTGTGTCCAGTTACACTAATGTAAATTTTATATCTGGCATACCATAAGCACTTGAAACGTTAGTTATTATTTTTATTTTAAAACTAATTCTATCAAAAAATTCGAACGTTGGAAATCAGATCCACATAGTTTAGTTTCATAATTTTTGATTAGATGGATGCCTTCAGATTTATTAGACCTAGTCTGAAAGCTGTAGAAAGGTATATAGTTAAATAATCTACCTTGGAACTTTTAGCATGAAAAATATATCCCTTTATGTAAGAAAAAAATATTCCATCAAATGATCCTTCTGTACCTCATATATCTATCTGTAAGCAATATATTTCATGGCTTTAGGCATATAAAAGTTGTATCTGAAGTTTTTTAATGGTTGGGATATTTTATAAAATGTACCTTTGATTTATATTCACAAATACATTCTTAGCTACTGAATCAAATGGATGGATTTGATACTCTGCATAGAGTTAAAATGATCATGGCTACCAACAGACCAGATACCCTGGATCCGGCATTGCTTCGTCCAGGCAGATTAGATAGAAAAATACGTGAGTTACATTTCTTTGCCTGCTGTCCATTTCTCTTTGTCTATGTCTATTTCTGTATCCCAAACCTCCTCCTCACCCCCTACTCTATTTAAAACCTGACTGTAATAGAATTTTTTATAATTTTCTTATTTTCAGATATTGATTTACCAAACGAACAAGCAAGGTTAGATATATTGAAAATCCATGCAGGTCCCATTACAAAGCATGGTGAAATAGGTAAGGAAATAGCTTATTTTTTATATATTACATTTGGTAACCATGAAGCAAAATACTACTGGATATTACTGATAATCTACCAAATTGAGTTTTAGATTCAGGAAACATGGTGGTCTTGAATTTAGCCAATAGTTATTGAGCATCTGCTCTGTGCTGAGTTGTTCTAAGTGCCTAGGATATAGCAATGAACAAAACACACAAGTTCGTGCCTTCATAAAACTTGTCTGGAGAGACAGGTGAAGTGAGTAAAATATTCACTTGGCTCTTGAGCAACATGGGATTGAACTGTGTGGATCGGCTTATATGCAGATCTTTTTCTCTAGCAAAGGCTGTAGTACTACCTGACTGGCTTTGGTTGAATGAACAGATGCAGAATCATGGACATGGAAGGCTGACTATAAGTTATGCACAGATTTTCAATTATGCAGAGAGCTGATGCCTATACCCTTTGTGTTCTTCAGAGTCAACAGTCTAGTATATTCAGTTCAGTCCAGTCGATCAGTCATGTCCGACTCTTTGCGAGCCCATGGACTGTAACACACCAGGCTTCCCTGTCTATCACCAACTCCTGGAGCTTACTCAAACTCATGTCCATCAAGTCAGTGAAGCCATCTAACCATCTCATCCTCTATTGTCCCCTTCTCCTCCCTCCAATCTTTCCCAGCATCAGGGTCTTTTCCAGTCAGTCAGTTCTTCACATCAGGTGGCTGAAGTATTGGAATTTCACCTTCAGCTTCAGTCCTTCCCATGAACACCCAGGACTGATTCCTTTAGGATGGACTGGTTGGATCTCCTTGGAGTCCAAAAAACTCTCAAGAGTCTTCTCCAGCATCACAGTTCAGAAACATCAATTCTTTGGCACTCAGCTTTCTTTATAGTCCAACTCTCACATCCATACATGACTACGGGAAAAATCATAGCTTTGAACAGACGGACCTTTGTTGGTAAAGTAATGTTTCTGCTTTTTAACAGGCTGTTTAGGTAGGTCATACATAGCTTTTCTTTCAAGGAGCAAATGTCTTTTAATTTCATGGCTGTGGTCACCATCTGCGTGATTTTGAAGCCCCCTAAAAATAAAGTCTCTCATGGTTTCCATATCCATTTGCCATGAAGTGATGGGACCGGATGCCATAATCTTAGTTTTCTGAATGTTGAGTTTTAAGCCAAGTTCTTCACTCTCCTCTTTCTCTTTCATCAAGAGGCTCTTTAGGTTTTCTTCACTTTCTGCTGTAAGGGTGGTGCCATCTGCATATGGCACCTAGTCTGAAAGGTTATTGATATTTCTCCCAGCAATCTTGATTCCAGCTTGTGTTTCATCCAACTTGGCGTTTCACATGATGCACTCTGCATATAAGTTAAATAAGCAGGGTGACAATATACAGCCTTGACATCCTCCTTTCCTGATTTGGAAGCAGTCTGTTGTTCCATGTCCAGTTCTAACTGTTGCTTCTTGACCTGCATACAGATTCTCTGGAGGCAGGTCCGGTGGTCTAGTATTCCCATCTCTTTCAGAATTTTCTATAGTTTGTTGTGATCCACAGAGTCAAAGACTTTGGCATAGCCAATAAAGCAGAAATAGATGTCTTTCTGGAACTGTCTTGCTTTCTTGATGATCCAACGGATGTTAGCAATTTGATCTCTGGTTCCTTTGCCTTTTCTAAATCCAGCTTGAACATCTGGAAGTTCTTGGGTCACATACTGTTGAAGCCTGGCTGGGAGGATTTTGAGCATTATTTTACTAGCGTGTGAGATGAGTGCAATTGTGCGGTAGTTTGAGCATTCTTTGGCATTGCCTTTCTTTGGGATTGGAATGAAAACTAACCTTTTCCAGTCCTGTGGCCACTGCTGCGTTTTCCAGATTTGCTGGCATATTGAGTGCAGCACTTTCACAGCATCATCTTTTAGGATTTGAAATAGCTCAACTGGAATTCCATCACCTCCACTAGCTTTGTTTGTAGTGATGCTTCCTAAGGCCCACTTGACTTCGCATTCTAGGGTTTCTGGCTTTAGGTGAGTGATCACACCATCGTGGTTATCTGGGTCATGAAGATCTTTTTTGTATGGTTCTTCTGTTATTCTTGCCTCCTCCTCTTAGTATCTGTTAGGTCCATACCATTTCTGTCCTTTATTGTGCTCATCTTTGCATGAAAATGTTCCCTTGGTATCTGATTTTCTTGAAGAGATCTCTCGTATTTCTGATTCTGTTGTTTTCCCCTGTTTCTTTGCATTGATCACTGAGGAAGGCTTTCTTATCTCTCCTTGCTTTTCTTTGGAACTCTGCATTCAAATGGGTGTATCTTTCCTTTTCTCCTTTGCCTTTAGCTTTTCTTCTTTTCTCAGCTATTTGTAAGGCCTCCTGAGTCAACCATTTTGCCTTTTTGCATTTCTTTTTCTTGGGGATGGTCCTGATCACTGCCTCCTGTACAATGTCTTGAACTCCGTCCATAGTACTTCAGGTACTCTATCAGATATAATCCTTTAAATCTATTTGTCATTTCCACTGTATATTTGTAAGGGATTTGATTTAGGTCATACCTGAATGGCCTGGTGTTTTTCTCTACTTTCTTCATTTTAAGTCTGAATTTGGCAATAAGCAGTTCATGACCTAGGCCACTGTCAGCTCCCGGTCTTGTTGCCGACTGTATAGAGCTTCTCCATCTTTCGCTGCAAAGAATATAATCAATCTGATTTTGGTATTGACCATCTGGTGATGTCCATGTGTAAAGTCTCTTCTGTTTTTGGAAGAGGATGTTTTCTAAGACCAGTGTTTTCTCTTGGCAAAACTCTCTTAGCCTTTGCCCTGCTTCATTTTGTACTCCAAGGCCAAATTTGCCTATTATTCTGGGTATCTCTTGACTTCCTACTTTTGCTTTCCAGTCCTCTATAATGAAAAGGACATCTTTTTTGATGTTCTAGAAGATCTTGTCGGTCTTCATAAAACCATTCAACTTCAACTTCTTCAGCATTATTGGTTGGGGCAGAGACTTGGATTACTGTGATATTGAATGGTTTGCCTTGGAAATGAACAGAGATCATTCTGTTGACTTTGAGATTGCACCCAGGTACTGCATTTTGCACTCTTGTTGACCATGATGCTACTCCATTTCTTCTAAGGGATTCCTGCCTACAGGAATAGATATAATGGTCATCTGAGTTAAATTCACCCATTCCACTCCATTTTAGATCAGTGATTCCTGAAATGTTGATGTTCACTTTTGCCATCTCCTGTTTGACCACTTCCAATTTGCCTTGATTCGTAGACCTAACATTCCAGGTTCCTATGCAGTATTGCTCTTTACAGCTTTGGACTTGACTTCCATCACCAGTCACATCCACAACTGGGTGTGTTGTTTTTGCTTTGGCTCTATCTCTTCATTCTTTTTGGAGTTATTTCTCCACTGATCTCTGGTAGCATATTGGGCACCTATCGACCTGGGGAGTTCATCTTTCAGTGTCCTATCTTTTTGCCTTTTCATACTGTTCATAGGGTTCCCTTCTCCAGTGGATCACTTTTTGTCAGAACTCTCCACCATGACCCGTCCATCTTAGGTGGCCATCTACACTCATCTACACTCATAGGCCATAGTTCCTTGACTTAGACAAGGCTGTGGTCCAGATCAGTTTGATGAGTTTTCTGTGATTGTGGTTTTCATTCTGTTGCCCTCTGCTGGATAAGGATGAAATGGAAACTTCCTGATGACAGAGCCTGACTGAGGGGGAAACTGGTTCTTGTTCTGATGGGTGGACAAGCCCTGGGACAATGCTCAGTAAATCTTTAATCCAGTTTTCTGTTGATGGGCTGTGTCACCTCACTGTTGTTTGACCTGAGGCCACACTGTGGTGGAGGTGACGAAGGTCGTGGCACCTCCTTCAGCTTCCCTGCACACACTGCTGCACCCAGGGTCCCCACTCCATGGCGGCCACCACTGGCCCACGCCCCCACCAGAGACTTCTGCATACTCACGGGCAAGTCTGGGGCAGTTTCTTGTTGGGTCACTGCTCCTTTCTCTTGGGTCCTGGTGCGCACAAGGTTTTGTTTGTGCCCTCTAAGGGTCTGTTTCCCCAGTGTGTTTAAGTTCTGGCGGCTTTATGGTGGGGTTAATGGCGACCTCCAAGATGCTTATGCCATACCTAGATCTGCTGTGCTCAGAGCCCCTATCTCTGGGGCAGGCCACTGCTGACCTGTACCTCCACAGGAGACACACAGACACTGTTCTGGCTCAGTCTCTGGGGGGTCTCTGGGTCCTGGTGCACACAAGCTGTGTTTGAGCCCTCCAAGCATCTCTGGTTGTACGCGATTTGATTCTAAACGTGATTTTGCCCCTCCTACCATCTTGCTGGGGCTTCTCCTTTGCCCTTGGATGTGGGGTGTCTTTTTGGTGGGAACCAGCATTCTCCTGTCAAAAGTTGTTCAGCAGTGAGTTGTAATTTTGGAGTTCTTGCAGAAGATGTGCACATGTCCTTCTACTCCACCATCTTGACTTGCCTAATACATAGTTACTCGATGATGATAAGTACTGTGGAGAAAAATAAAACAAGAAAAGGGGAATAAATAGGTAATGCCAGGAGCAGGTATGAACATGTATACATGTTTGAATGGAGGAAGGGTGGGGAAGCACAGGGAAGGCCTTACCAAAGTGGTTTTTAAGTAGTGACCTAGAAGAATATTTGGGGAATGATCATGCAGAAGGATCAGCAAGTAAGAAGACGTTGAAGTAGATGCATTCCTGGAACATTCTGGGGCCAGCATTGAGATCAAAGTGTCTGTGGCAGAGTCAGTGGGACAGTAGCAAGTGAAATGGGCTTCCCTGGTGGCTCAGCAGTAAAGAATTTGCCTACTATGCAGGAGAGGTGGGTTTGATCCCTGGGTTGGGGAGATTCCCTTGGAGGACGGCATGGCAGTGCACTCCAGTGTTCTTGCCTGGGAAATCCCATGGACAGAGGAGCCTGGGGGGCTACAGTCCTTAGGGTTGCAAAGAGTTGGACACAACTGAAGTGGCTTTGCAGCAGCAGCAAGTGAAATAAATCATAGAAGTAATGGGAATCAGGTTGTGTAAAACCTTATTGAGGCTACTGAGTAGGAACTTTGGCTTTTGTTTTTAGTGGTATGGATGCCATTGGAGGATTGTGAGCAGAGGATGATATGACCTTTTTATTATTTAACCTTCTATTGCAGAAAATTGGAAATACATAAAAGTAGAGATGAGTATAATCTTATCAAGTATTAATTCCCCAGCTTCAGTAATTAACTCTTGGCCAATCTTGTTTCACCTGTAATCTCTTCTACCTCTTACTTTTCCCTCTGGCTTTTTAAATTGCAGGCATTATATCATTTGTAAATTTTTCAAAATTCACTCACCTTAATTAAGATCATTCTGGCTGCAACTAGAGGGACAAGGATATAAACAAGAGGATCGATGAGGTTATTTCAGTAATGCAGCCGAAATATGATGGTGGCTTGCTCTAAGGAGGTAGCAGGTTCTTTTGTACTAATGTGATTCCGGACATGTTTTTAAGATAGAGGTCATAGGACTTGCTAATGAATCAGATGTAGGGTGTGAGCTAAAGAGAAGAACCAGGAACAACATAGGTTTTTGACTCATGCAACTGGACAAATGGAATTGCCATCAATTAAATTTGAGGTAAGACAGGAAAGATTAAGTTATAGAGGGAGAATGAAGAATTTGATTCTGGCAATATTTAATTTGAGATGCCAGTTAGATAGTCAAATAAAGATGTTGATTAGTAATTCTTGGTGCATCAATAGTTCATTGGAGAGGTCTGTGCTGGAGCCAGAAATGTGGGTAATGTCAGCATAAAAATGGTTCTGAGGAAGTGACCATGGATAGAGAAGGGTTTTAAAAACTGAGCGAATTCCAGCATTAAGAAGTTGAGAGGAAAAACCATCAAAGGAGACTGAGAAAGGATAGTCACAGAGGTAGGAATTAACCAGGAGCTGGTAGTATCCTGGAAGATAAATGAAGAAATTATTTTAAGGAGGGACTAACTT
Organism: Aepyceros melampus; assembly: GCA_006408695.1. Taxonomy (NCBI): domain Eukaryota; kingdom Metazoa; phylum Chordata; class Mammalia; order Artiodactyla; family Bovidae; genus Aepyceros; species Aepyceros melampus. Next base: position 188,019 of record SJXQ01011405.1, read on the forward strand.
CCTGTCAAATGCTGACAGTGGGCCTGATAAGAAGAGTTCTGAGATTGAATTTACTAGGTGAGGATCATTGGTGATCTCATGAAAAGAAATTTCTTTGGAGTGGTAAGAGTGAGAGCCTTATGCAGATGGATGTCAGAGAGATGAGGACATGGGCACTGAGTTTAGACACTTCTTTTAGGAGTTCTTTAGCAAAGGGGAGAAGACATGGATGTACAGCAGAAATGGAGATTAGGAATTGGGGGAGTTTTCTTTAAGACGGAGGGATTTACAACTTTTTTTTTTTTTTTTGCTGATGATGATGATCTACGAGAGAGAGATAAGTGAAGGCAGACTGATGAATTGTCTGTGTGATTTCAAATAGAGATTCACATATTCTAGATTGCCTGACAAGAGTGTCTTATCACAGATTATCACACTGTAGTAGCCTTTGTTGCCTCCCTTCTTCCTATCCTTCATCAAGTCTATAATTGCTTAGCCTAATCAGCAGCTCTTCAAGTCTGTCATGTGGACAGAAAGGTCACGTAGCTATTACTGTTACAGATCTCACCACTTGGAGCTTTCACAGAAACCAGAAAACCTAGCCAATAGTCACGCTAGCATTTAAAATTGTGTGTGGTAAAATGATGTCTGATGACTTATTTTTGATGTAGTTTGTATTTGTTTTAATGATTAAATTCCATTGTGGTTACAGTTGGTTTTGAATGTTCTAGATTTGTTCAAATTACAAACTTGGTTTGTAATTTATAAACTTGGTTACAGTTTATAAATTATGAACTTTGTTACAGTTTTAGAGTCATAACATGACGGATACATGAAGTTCACATGTGTTTAATTGTGTCTCTGTGTAGGAACAGGTTGAGATGCTTTCAGATCTTGATTGTTTCTTGGTTTTAGAGTTTTAGACGTACGTTTATTTCTGCTTGGTGCTGGTTTACTTAACAGAAGTATTGCTTTTAGTTGTTGATATTGTGGAATATTGACACAGATGATGCCTATAGCTGACTTATTTCAAAGTAAGCTCTTAAATTTTCTATATGGTCATAAATCAAGTAAAGGTCTACTGTAACTATTTTTTTTTTTACAACTAATTTCCAGTATTTTTCTTAAACAGATTATGAAGCAATTGTGAAGCTTTCAGATGGCTTTAATGGAGCAGACCTAAGAAATGTTTGTCTGAAGCAGGTAAGACTGTAAAGTACAGTTTTTACTGTTGATTTCGATTTGTTTAGTTTGCTAAAAATGTGCTTAGGTTTGTCCAAATGCAGAGCCTGGACTATTCAAGGTTTTGAGTGCTTGTTATTTTCTGGGAAATTGAGTCCAAGAAGTAGGAGAGAACAGGGCAAGTGAGATGCGAAGAGGGAAGGCTGGTACAAGGGTACATAGCTAAAGTAACTGTTGTAGGCAGGAGGTGTTTGATTCTGATGAAGCTTCAGAGGAACATACAGAATTCTTTCTAGAGTGTCTGGCTGAAATATGGGAGACCAGAGCATTTATTTACCAGCTCTTATCCTCTGTTCCTCCATGGGACGAGATCTTCTTGGGAAAGTTAACTTCTTGGCATTTACAGATGCTTCTGGGTAGGGTATGGAAAAACATGCATGTGATAGCATGCTGTCCCCCTGGAGTAAGTCTGAGACTGTATACAACTGCCATGGCTGTGCTAGAAACCCAGCTGGGCCGGCGCTGGGGGTCACTCCATCCGCTGCAAAATGGTTGACAGGCCTTCTGACACTAGTCAGCCAGTAGTTCACTTTGAAAGATGGATTTATGAATTTTGTGTTCATGCAATTTGTGGAAATATAGTAGTTTTTTAGTATGATTTTTCTCTGTGAATTGTGTGATTTTTATTTCTGGTACCAAGTGGCTTTAAAACCCTATAGAGTCACTTAGATTTGTCCTCCACAAAAATTTTTAAATTAAAAAAATATAATATCTACAGTAGATTTTAGACTTTCATAGGTTGCATATGAACAATTTTTAAGTATTACAATATGTGATTTCCTCTTGTTTTCATTTTACCTTTAGCTTTATTTTTAACGTTTCTCATAAATTCACCAGTGTTTAAAGAGGCTGCTCAGACATGCTTCTCAATAGGAGTATCTTCATGGGTATACTGTGACTCAGTATCTGGATCAAAATCTGCAGGTCCAGAAACTCAGTAGAAGTCACAGTAAATCATGCTCACAAAGACTTATAATAAGCAAAAATATTGAGGTAAACTCAGTAACCTACACTAAAAGCAAAGTAAGGTGAAGTTGCTCAGTCGTGTCGGACTCTTTGGAACCACATGGACTCTAGCCTACCAGGCTCCTCTGTCCATGGAATTTTCCAGGCAAGAGTACTGGAGTGGGTTGCCATTTCCTTCTCCAGGGTATCTTCCCAACCCAGGGATCGAACCTGGGTCTCCCACATTGCAGGCAGACGCTTTACCAACTGAGCCACCAGGGAAGCTCACAACTTAGATTATGACATTCTCCTTTCAAAATCTACATTGGATCAAGATGCCATTGGATCTGGCATCTTGGGACTATGTGAGCTGGAGTTAAGTATCCAGATAATTGTTTCATTGTTTGCTAATTTTTGGTTTGGAAAATAATGCTCACTGTAGCTATGGAAATAGTTGAACAATGATAGTGGTTTTTAACAAATTGGAACTGCTTGCTGAGAAGTAGTACATTTGGGTTCCTTCACATTTATTCCATAGAATAATATTACATTATTTACTTTTCTTTGAATTTTTTAATTGAGATATAGTTTTAATTGATATATAAACTAAATTGACATTTAGTCTCATGTGTACAACATAATGATAATAAGTATTTGTATATATTATGAAATGACCACCACAGAAAGTCTAGTTAACATTCCATCATCACACATAGAAAAATATTTTTCTTGTGATCTACTCTTAGCAGCTTTCAAATATAAAATGCAGTGTTGATAAGTATAGTCACCATGCTGTACATTACATCCCTAGGACTTACTTTTTTAAGTGGAAGTTTGTACCTTTTGACCACCTTCACCATTTCACTCACCCTTCTTCATTATTTTATAATAAATAATCACATATTAAATATAGCAGTCATGTTGTTTTATTCTCCACAGGTATGTTTGCAATTCGTGCTGATCATGATTTTGTAGTACAGGAAGACTTCATGAAAGCAGTCAGAAAAGTGGCTGATTCTAAGAAGCTAGAGTCTAAATTGGACTACAAACCGTGTAATTTACTGTAAGGTTTTTGATCGCTGCATGACATCTATTGGCTTAATTTTTTAAAAGTTAAGGAAAATAATGTATGTATTGGCAATGATCTCATTAATAGCAAATGAATAAAAATGTGTATGAATAACATTGTAAAAATTAGTAATTCAGTAATTCTGCTTTTAAGAAGTACAGAGGAAATTTGTATGTTTGTTAATGTTGCATTTATTGCAGCAGAAGTCAGAAGAGTATGTTGAAGCCTTTTGTATTTGCTGTGTATTTTGTAAAACCTTGAAAATGGTTTGAGGTAGTAGTACCAGGGAGCATTTCTTATGACTTATTTTATATCACTTGTTTTCCTCATCCTAAAAAGTTTAATAAAATCTGTTTAATTTAGTTCTCCTACAAATATTCTTGTCTTTTATAAGACTACATTTACAATGGTCTATTAGGTTCTTTAGTAAGTATAATAAACTAATAACCAAGATGAAGTTGTATTTAGAGCGTAGATTTTTGAACTTGAAAACAGCACCTACACTCAGTGTTCAAGACCATTTTATTATATGTAACATAGATGTGTGTGTGTGTGTGAGAGAGAGAAAGAAAGAGAGACTGAGTCTATATCTGTATATCCCTCCTTCTAGAAAGTCTTTATTTATTTTTGCCTACTATGATTAGGCTGTATGATAGTTGACTGATATAGTACATGCACATCCATACCTTTTTTTTGATTATGATTAAAAGTAATGTTTGCTATTAAATGTGACTTGGTTTTCTTGATTTTTGTAAGATGATAATTTCCTTTTAAGGTTTGTACACTCTTCTCAGAAAAACTTACACATATGTATACACAATTTTGCATATATTAAAACTTAAGAGATGTATTATTTCCCAAGCTCACCCGTGGACTCTATAGGTATCTATGGATACCAGGCTCAGAGTGTCTGATGTAGGGGATGTTGATGTCAGAAGTGTTCAAAACAGAAGTTCTGTTACCTATACACAATTCTTTCTCATATTATGTGGCAATTAAAGCTTAACAAATTACAACAGGAAATCATCATTGGGCATCAATTAAGATTATGTTATTAAAGGTGCAGTTAAAAACTGTCTTCAATTTAGAAAACACTGAAGAAATGAATATGACTCAGATAATTATAAAATCATTCTTCTAATAAACAACTTGCTAGCAGAGTAATATGTGCCTTTTTATAACTAAAAGAGAACTGTTTACAGATAGTGGTAAAGAAAATGGAGCCCTCAGACTAGCCGTTTAATACTTAAAATTATTAAACAGTTCTATTTCTGTATATATTTAGTGTGTTTCATAAATATGACTATAAAAAGTAATAGGATGTCAGGTTTAGGTCAAATATCAATGTGATCTTTTTTATTCTTTCTATTGTAATTTGCAGTGGTGGGGGGGCGTTTTTAAGAGTAAGTTTGGTGTACAAATCTTGAATGTTTAAGTGTGGGTTCTTCCACTAATCTTAATTTTCTTCATCTGTTTAAAAACAAAAGATACCATTATCTCCCTAGGCCCAGAGAAAGTGTTATATACCTGAACTTTATTAACAATATCATATTAACTGATTCAAACTCCTTTTAAAAAGATATTGAAAGCCATATAGTTTATAGTTTACTAATACGTTGAAGTGTAATAAGCTTAAAATTAAAGGAAGAGACCTTCAGTATTATGTACAAATTAGTGAGCTATCAATTTTTCTTATTTAAATTTTTTCTTGATATTTTCCAATTGTCATATTCCCAAGTATTGTTAAAAGTACACCGTTTCGATTTGCTTAAAAGTGATAGTGTTTCATTCTCTGTGTCGCATTACATAATTTTCAGGTGAACTCTTCATTACTCTTCTGGTTATAACCTCACCACAGATTGCGCAGGATTCTCAAGAAGGGAGAAAACTCTAGTTTCCTTTCGTATGCCAGTTTCGTATGGTGGCTAGGACGTCTTCCCGGTTCTTCCCAAAGTAGGGATTTGCGTTGGATCTAGAAAGGGCAGAGTTGTTTCAGATTATCCCCCTGCCTTTCCCAGGACAGTCCTCGTTCTCCCTCCTGCGGCAGCACCACCTCCACCCCCAGCGAGCTCCCGCCCGGGCGCCCCTGGGGCCCCGCCCCCCCGCGTCTGCGCGCTCGCGAAGGGGCGGGGCGGCGGCGCGCTGACACCTGGCGGCCGCGGGAGGGGCGGGCCGAAGGCAAGCGTAGGCTGGGATTGGCTGGGGCGGCGCGGGGACGGCGGGAGGGGGAAGGAGGGGAGACGGTTGTAGAGCTCGTGTTGGTGCTAGAGCCGGGGCGGCCTGAGGGGCGCGGAAGCACGGGGAGGAGGAAGACGGCGGCAGCATGGCGGCCGGATACGAGCCGCCCAGCCCTCTTCCCGGCTGTCGCCGCCGCTGTCGCCGGAGTCGCCGGGACCCTATAGTCTGCGAGTGTTAGTTGTAAGCCCGCTGCCTCCCTGTCGGTCCTCCGGTCTACCCTTCCTTTCACCGCCACTGCCTGCCCGAGGTCGGCCGGCGGGTAACTCCCACTCCTGCCCGGCCCCACCCACAAGCCCGCGGGCCGGGACCATGGAAGACGTGAAGCTGGAGTTCCCCTCGCTCCCACAGTGCAAAGACGACGCCGAGGTGAGTCTGGCAGTGACCAACACGCACAGGCCTCAGTGGCTCTTCGCGAGGGGCGGACCCCAGGCCCAACCGCCGCAGCCTTCACCTGCTGGAAGCCCTGTTGCCTCCTGAGGGCGTCTCGGGACCCCGGGGCGGAGTCTCGCGCTGCGGGGCCGTCTGCCCCGACCACGGCTCCCGGAGTGCCTCTTCCCCCCGGAGACGCCGGGGCCGGGTCTGGTCTACTTACTTCAGTCCGTCTCCCCCCAGATTCAGCGTCGAGGACTTACTTGAAGTAAGATAACCCTTTTATTGCCAAAGCAATGCAAGGGTGTTTTTAATCTCATTTTGAGGGATAATCTTTGGTGTCATCGATTGACTTGTGGAACACATGAGCCCACGTGTGGAATTGATGTGGGGCCTGAGCTTGGAAGTGTGCCTTCAACAAGTTTCCCGAAGTAGTTGATTGTTTTGGTTTGATTTGATTTTTGTTGTTTTTGAGGCAAGCCGTGATCATCAGAGTAAAATGTCACGAAACTAGCTCATTTGAATCTGAAAACTTCAGTCAAAAAACTTGCCCTTTGGAGGAAAATTAATATGGGAAATAAAATTCTTTATACCTTGGTCTCCTGATTTCTAACTCGGGGTTCTTTTTATCCCACCGTACATCTTGCCTTCCTAACGTTTGTATTGAGTTTTCCCGCATCTATTTCTAGTTTAAAATTCTTTATGGTATTGGAGACTACTAAATTAGAAATTTTCTGAAGACAATGCGCTCTAGTAGTCTCAAGAAAGAAATGTTAAATTTCTACTTTTAAGAGATCATTCAGTGTATGGCAGGTATTTATTCTATTGAAATGTCTTCTTCTGTGGTTGGTTCACTTTTTTTGATTTGAGGGATCATTTGCTTGTGATGATAATCCTTGAGAATTTAATGATTTAAGAGTAGATTCAAATAGGAAAAAAGAGTAGAATTTAGGTTAGGTTAAAAATGATTTTATACTTTTTTCTTTTATATGGAATAATGTGAATGAAGAGTATGCTTTTATATCCTTGAAATGATTCAGTAATTTCAACACTAGGCAACCTAGAAATAATGTAAAGCTTTGCCACTTTTAAGATGAAGAAATTGTAGCTTACTAAGAATAAATGGTATTCCTAGTGCCCCTTGGTGTCCTCATTCTTAATTCATTGTCCTTTTAAATACACCTCAATTCTTCCCTGTTCTCATCTTAATAGTTCTAGTTTAAAATATTTACTGACTTTGCATCTAATCTCTTATTGAATAATAATATATCTTATCCTTGCAAAGATTGTAAAATTTTTAGTGAGGAATACAGCTAGCTTCTTTTCCTGCTTGCTGCTTTTCCTTTGTTGGAGAGAAGTAATACTTAACCCTAGCGGAGAAGGCAGTGGCACCCCACTCCAGTACTCTTGCCTGGAAAATCCCATGGACGGAGGAGCCTGGTGGGCTGCAGTCCATGGAGTCGTAAGAGTGACTTCACTTTCACTTTTCACTTTCATGCATTGGAGAAGGAAATAGCAACCCACTCCAGTATTGCCTGGAAAATCCAGGAATGGGGGAGCCATGTGGGCTGCTGTCTCTGGGGTCGCACAGAGTTGGACATGACTCAAGCAGCAGCAGCAGTACATAATGATATTCATATCATCTACTGAAAGCCAGTTCGTTCCTGGCATTGGATGTTTGTTATCTCTCAGTTACAAGTGACAGAAACCAGAGGAGCTTAAGCAACAAAGAAAAGAAGTAATTAAATCCAGAAAGTTTGGAGTGCAAACTTGTCTTCAGAGACTTGACTGCTGCTACTGCTAAGTCGTTTCAGTGGTGTCCGACTCTGCGACCTCATAGGTGGCAGCCCACTAGGCTCCCTCGTCCCTGGGAATCTCGAGGCAAGAGCCCTGGAGTGGGTTGCCATTTCCTTCTCCAATGCATGAAAGTGAAAAGTGAAAGTGAAGTGGCTCAGTCTTTAATACCATCAGATTTGACTAGATGGTATTAAAATGCAGCAGTACTGCCCCTGCCTTTTCATTAATGCCTGTCTCTATTTTCTGTCAATATCTGTTCTTTTTCTTGGGCTTCTCCATAGGTATCAAGTTTGGCCATCAGTTGCTTGAGGGTCAGACCCTTAGAGCATTCACATTAAGGGGGAAAGGTGCTTTTCTCTAAGCTTTAGTGTTTAAAATCTAGTGGATTGGCTTATCCTTGGTATCAGTCAGGAGAGCCAGGAAGGGGTGAATATAGTGAGGGATCCAGTTTAGGTCACACACTTCCTGGGCTAAGGGGACTGAAGTTTATTATTGGTAGCCCTCCCACCAAGATGATAGGAGCATTTCACAGAAGATGGAAGATGCTTTCTGGCCAGACAGAACTGTAAATAACCAAAAATAGGGCATCTAGTTAATTACACATGGTAAAGTGTCTAATAAAACAATATTAATTTTTTAATTTCCAGTGAAATATGTAAAGTGGCAAATGGTCTTACACGATTATGGTACTAGCCAGCATAGTTTTTTCCACATAGGAAGCACTCCCAATCACATTCCAGTCTTGCTTAAGTAAAAAAGAAATTCAACTACAGTAATTTCAGTGAAGACTGTTAATGATTGATGTAATCGGGATATGATAACTTTATGATCCTGTCACCTCTATAAAAATATTACTTCCAAGTTTCTTGAAATACTGGATAGAGCACTCTTCCCAGGATGGTTGCTAGCAAAAATTTAGATCAGCTTACAAAAAGATTGTCATTCCTTTAAAATTGCTGTAATTTCCTGTTGTTTTGAGGATGAAGTTCAAACCCTTAATGTCATCAGCATGGTCCTGTGTGAACTGGCATCACCTGCCTCTCTTATTATAAGCATGTTATAAGCAGGTCTTCCCTTTGCTCCATTCGGGCCCTATCCATAGTCACTTTCTCTCCATTTCTGGAATGCTTCTATGTTTTTCCCCCTTCCTTAGAAGCCTTGAAGTTTCAATTTTCCCCTGCCATGACTGCCAGCACATTCCCCTTGCCCTCTCCTGATTAACTACTTATTCTTGGCCTAGATCCCACTTGAGGGATCATTTCTTCAGAGAAGCTTTCCTTGATTTTGCCAGTTCCTCGTGTCCACTCTCCCATCGCCAGATTTAGTTCAATCCCCAGGTTTCTAAGCTTCTGTAGCACTTGCTGGACTTCCCCAGTGGCTCAGCTGTAAAGAATCTGCCTGCAATGCAGGATACTCAGATTTGATTACTGGATTGGGAGGATTTCCTGGAGGAAGAAATGGCAACCCACTGCAGTATTCTTGCCTGCGAAATCCCATGGACAGAGGAGCCTGGTGGGCTAGATGAGTCCAAGGGGTCACAAAGAGTTGGGAACCACTGAGCAACTAAACAAGAGTAGGATCACTCAAGGAACCTTTAGAAATAGCAAGGATGGACTCCTTTTCTGAGTTAATTGGTTTAAGATGGAACTAGATAATTCCAGTGGCAGTTAGGTTTAGAAATAACTATTTTGGAATACTCTGTTTTTCCATTCCTTCCAACCCTCTCATTTTTAAAGTAAAAATCTCTTTTGGTCCTTTGGTTTAAGCAGAACTTGAGCTAGGCCAGAAGGAAAGAGCTTACTCTGAAGAGGACCTTTTTTGGCGGGGGGAGCGGTGAGAGAAACTATAATACTACTTTTTCTGTTTTGTGAAGTGTCCCAGCTCAAGTATAGTATTCTGATTTTTTTTCCTTAACTGCCCCAACCTGTTGTTTAAACAGTCCTCTTGTTATTTGTAAATATTATGTTTCAACCAGCCTAAGTTGGTACATTTATTTGTTTGTTGGTCTTTGAACATTTTTATAGCTTTTTTTCTGTCCCCTAAGCGTGATTTTATAGGTCATGTAATTGCATTTGCTTGAGAAGTAAGAGCCTGAAAGATGTTTTAATATGTGGTATCTTCTAGCTCATATTGACTGAAGGATTTTCACTTGTGAATTCCCATCAGAAGCATGGTGTGTTTCATAGTTAAGGATATTTTGGCTTAACTGTCTTGCTTTGGTTTGAGAAACATAGTTGGACTGCTTGGCTAATCAGCAGAGTTTGGGAAATTGATTCTACTAATTAATTACAGGAGTAACTCAAAATACATCATATCAGTTATAATGAGAGTCTGCCTTATTAGTACTACCATCTCTAAAGAGATGGATTTTTGAAACAATGAGGGCAGGCTGAGATTAAGATTGAGTGTGGTATATGCAAGACTTGGTTATTAGGTACATGTTCAGACAGATACATGTCTGGTAGAGCAACACTGTGAGCATAAGTGACTTTCAAAGTCCTGATCTAAAGGCAGAATTGGTAGACAAGGCATTTGTTAAGATTTGTTCTGTAGGTAGTGATCAGGCTAGATAAAGAAGGTAAACTTCTGAGATCAGGATCTGATGCTGGCACCAGGAAATGCTCCAAATGAGATTTTCTATGAGAAAAGTTGTTCCAGGTTTCAAAGGAACCATGCCTGTTACAGCAAGTCATATAACAGGTGAATACGAGTAATTTTTATCTGTCCAGTGATACGAGTAATTTTTCGTTCTCTTCTATATAGCTTGCTTCTTACTCTTTTATTATCTCTTCTGTAAATACAGCATATGTGTTCTATCGAATACAATCTTATGCGAAGCTCAAAATTTATTTGAAGCGTCTTGTTTCACTTAAAAATTCATGTAAATTTTGAATTCTATTCATATGTTCATGTTTGTTTTAACATGAATGTTCTAAGATAGTGGTCAGTGAAAAAATTTTTTACCTCGGGGGGGTTGAGGGGGGTGGAATTTATGATAAAATTGACACCAGAAAGAAGCATATGTTTTTCCTGTGGCTTTAAGTGCCATCAGGTATATTGCCTCATATTCCCTAGAATATATGTACACCACTTCTCTATATATGGTCCTCTGTTTTGTCACACATAATGTAGAGATTTCAGTTTTGGTAAATTCAAACGTACACATTTCTTTAATTACATTCTTACTCCCAACTCTGACAAGTTTTTTCAGGAATATAAGGCTGCTAGAAAATCTTTAAAAAACAAAAGTAAGATCCATAGAGTGTAGTGCCATGAATCTCCTCAATGCATATTCTGTGCAGGTACTGTGCTCAATGGTTAAGGGTTCTGTGACTAAAATGACAAGAGTATTTGACTTGTTTAACAATTTTTCAATATAAGGTTATAATGGTAAGTTATAAAAGCAGATAAACAATTCAGTTTGTACAGTTTGATTACATTTACCCCTCTACTGGCTTGTAAATTATATACTTTTTCCTATTCTATTAATCTCTATAAGCTAATCATATTATATAGTCTATATTTGTTAAAATATAACTATATGTTTGCTTATAGTTCCTTCTTGCATTGAAAGACTATATAGTGTAGTGATGAACAAACTACTTGAACTTGAAGTCGGATTATGTAGGCTCTCGGTGCCTAAAGTAGAAATGTAAAATAGAGAGAGCAGTACTTTTTCTTCAAAAAAGCATACTCTCAGTTCAGTTCAGTCACTCAGTCGTGTCCGACTCTTTGCAACCCCATGAATCTCAGCCACCAGGCCTCCCTGTCCAGCACCATCTCCCAGAGTTCACTCAGACTCAGGCCCATCGAGTCAGTGATGCCATCCAGCCATCACATCCTTGGTCGTCCCCTTCTCCTCCTGCCCCCAATCCCTCCCAGCATCAGAGTCTTTTCCAATGAGTCAACTCTTTGCATCAGGTGGCCAAAGTATTGGAGTTTCAGCTTTAGCATCATTCCTTCCAAAGAAATCCCAGGGCTGATGTCCTTCAGAATGGACTGGTTGGATCTCCTTGCAGTCCAAGGGACTCTCAAGAGTCTTCTCCAGTACCACAGTTCAAAAGCATCAATTCTTCGGTGTTCAGCCTTCTTCACAGTCCAACTCTCACATGCATACATGACCACAGGAAAAACCATAGCCTTGACTAGACGGACCTTTGTTGGCAAAGTAATGTCTCTGCTTTTGAATATACTATCTAGGTTGGTCATAACTTTTCTTCGAAGGAGTAAGTGTCTTTTAGTTTCATGGCTGCAGTCACTGTCTTCAGTGATTCTGGAGCCAAAGTCTGACACTACTTCCGCTGTTTCCCCGTCTATTTCCCGTGAAGTGATGGGACCAGATGCCATGATCTTCGTTTTCTGAATGTTATTTCCCATGAAGTGATGGGACCAGATGCCATGATCTTCATTTTCTGAATGTTGAACTTTAAGCCAACTTTTTCACTCTCCTCTTTCACTTTCATCAAGAGGCTTTTTAGTTCCTTTAGATGTTCTTTAATAAGAGTCTACTAGTAGTAAACTCTCTCTTGATTGTATGGAATTGTCTTTTATTTCACTCTTCTTGAAACATGATTTTCTCAATATGTATCCTAGACTAACAGTTATTTATTTCACCACTTTGAATGTATTATTCTTCTGTCTTCTGGTGTTTCATTCTTGTAGTTGAGAAATCAGTCAGTTGAATTGTCTTTTCTTTATATGTAATCTGTCGTCTTTGTGCGGATTCTCTCTCCTTTTGATAGAGATTATAAAATTTACATAGAGTATAATGCAGATCTATGTACAATCAGTGAGTTTTGTTAAATATATACACCAGTGTTTACTGCTTCTATCAAGACGTAGACCATTTCTCCCAAAATAGGAAGTTATCTCATGTTTCCAAGCAACCCCTACCACACCCCACATTAGGCAATGAATATTATGATTTCTGTAACCATAGTGTAGTTTTGTCAGTTCTTGAACTTCATATAAATGGAATCATGCAAAAGAAACTTTCGTTTATGACTTTTTTCACTGATCATAGTATCTGTGAAGTTCATCTCTGTTGTGTTGATGAGTTGTTGATTCTTTTTTATCGCTGAGTATTGTTTCATTGTATAAGTATACTATGTATAGACGTTTGGGTTATTTGGGGTTATGATGAATAAAGCTGCTTTGAATATTCTTGGACAGGTCTTTTTGGTTTTCATTTCTCTTTTAGCAAATCTTTGTTAAGAATTGCTCAACTAATAGAGTAGGTGTATTATTAGCATTTCATTTTATACTCCCATCAGCAGTGTTTGAGAGTCCCACTGGCTCCACATCAACACTGACATATATAGTACTGTCACTTATTAACATAGTCATTAGTGGGTATGTAGTGGTTTTTGAATTTCCTTAAAGACTAATGATGTTGAGCATGTTTTCATGTGATATTGGCCTTTTAGTTACCTTCCATGAGATGTCTGTTTACTTATTTTCCCATTTTAAAAATTAGATTTTCACTTTATTGTTGGTATTTTGTATTTTGGATACAAGTCTTTTGTTGAATATATGTACTACAAATATTTTCTTTGAGTTTGTGGCTTGATCTTTTGTTTTCTTAGCAGTATATTTCAGTTGATCAGAATTTTTAAATTTTCATTAAATCAAATTTACTAAATTGTTTTTCCTTTGTGCTTAGTACCTTTTGTGTCCTCTTTAAGACATTGTTCCTTTTCCCAAGGTTGCAGATATTATTCTATGTTTTCTTTTAGAAATTATATCATTTTTGCATTTATGTTTACACATGAATACACGTACTTTTTTTTCATTCATTCACAATTATTGAGTGCCCACTGGCTTCTGCAGGTGGCATTAGTGGTAAAGAACCTGCCTGCAAATGCAGGAGATGGAAGGTAGGTTTGATCCCTGAGTTGGGAGGATCCCTGAAAGAGGAAATGATAGCCCACTCCAGTGTTCCTGCCTGGGAAATTCCATGGACAGAGAATCCTGGCAGGCTACGGTCCATCGGGGCTGTTGAGAGTTGAACACAACTGAGCTTGTAAGCACACAGGAGTCATTCTTTGGGTCACACCTCACAGACCCACACAAAGCTGCATCTCTTTGATTGATTGACTGTGTACCAAGCACTGTCATCAAGTTTTGGAAGTAGATTACAGCAATGAAGACACATGAGACATTTGTGTGTGTGTGCGCATGTGTGGTCAGGATCAAAATTTATTTTATTTTCCAGACATTTATTCAGTTATTTCCAGCATCACTTGTTGAAAGACTTTTCTTTCTCCATTGAATTACATTGGTGTCTTTTCAGGAAAATTAATTTGCTGCATGTATGTAGGTCTTCTGACCTCTATTCATATTTTCCATTCTTCTATTTGCTTTTAGTCTGTGAAAGAAAAAATCTTCTTTCTGTGTTTGCTATGTTGAGCAGTTTCCTCTTTTCCTGTTTATCTGTGCATTTCTTTCCCTGATGAGCTGCCTATTTCTAAGGTACCTTTAACTAGTTTTGGGAAATTTATATTAATATTGTGTGTAATATTTCCCCTTTATTTTTTCACCCCTCCTTCTAGAACTTAGATTCTGTGGATGTTAGACCTTTTACTTATATCTTACCTGTCTGTTAACTGCTCATATTTTCCAACTCTGGATTTAGGTCATTTCATTAGTTCTGTTTTCTAATTCACAAATTCTCTCTTTAACAGTGTCCTTTCTTCTGTTTAGCCTATCTGTTGACTTTTCATTTCAATTGTACATTTTCAGTTCTGCATATTCCCTTTGAGTCTTTAAAAAATTGATTTCTTAATTTTTGGTTATACCTAAGGGTACTCTTTTTTCTTTTTGTTCCAGTCCACTATAATGAGAAGGACATCTTTTTTGAGTGTTAGTTTTAAAAGGTCTTGTAGGTTTTCATAGAACTCATCAACTTCAGCTTCTTTATTCTTTAGCATTACTGGTTGGGGCATAGGCTTAGATCACCGTGATATTGAATGGTTTGCCTTGGAAACGAGAGATCATTCTCTTGTTTTTGAGATTGTATCCAAGTACTGCATTTCAGACTCTTGTTGACCATGATGGCTACTCCATTTCTTCTAAGGGATTCCTGCCCACAGTAGTAGATATAATGGTCATCTGAGTTCAATTCACCCATTCCAGTCCATTTTAGTTTGCTAATTCCTAGAATGTCAATGTTCACTCTTGCCATCTCCTGTTTGACCACTTCCAATTTGCCTTGATTCATGGACCTAACATTTCAGGTTCCTATGCAATATGCTCTTTACAGCATTGTCAAGGCTGTGTATTGTCATCCTGCTTATTTAACTTATATGCAGAGTACATCATGAGAAACACTGAGCTGGAAGAAGCACAAGCTGGAATCAGTACTGCCAGGAGAAAATATCAGTAACCTCAGATATGCAGGTGACACCACCCTTATGGCAGAAAGTGAAGAGAAACTAAAAAGCTTCTTGATGAAAGTGAAAGAGGAGAGTGAAAAAGTTGGCTTAAAGCTCAACATTCAGAAAATGAAGATCATGGCATCTGGTCCTATTGCTTCATGGGAAATAGATGGGGAAACAGTGGAAACAGTGTCAGACTTTTATTTTTGGTGGCTCCAAAATCACTGCAGATGGTGATTGCAACCGGGAAATTAAAAGATGCTTACTCCTTGGAAGGAAAATTATGACCAACCTAGATTGCATATTAAAAAGCGGAGATTTTTTTTGCTAACAGGCCTGTCTAGTAAAGGCTATGGTTTTTCCAGTGATCATGTATGGATTTGAGAGTTGGACTGTGAAGAAAGCTGAGTGCCGAAGAATTGAACTGTGGTGTTGGAGAAGACTCTTGAGAGTCTCTTGGACTGCAGGAGATCCAGCCAGTTCATTCTAAAGGAGATCAGTCCTGGGTGTTCATTGGAAGGACTGATGCTGAGGCTGAAACTCCAATACTTTGGCAACCTCATGCGAAGAGTTGCCTCATTGGAAGAGACTCTGATGCTGGGAGGGATTGGGGGCAGGAGGAGAAGGGGACGACAGAGGATGAGATGGCTGGATGGCATCACCAACTCATTGGACATGAGTCTGAGTGAACTCCAGGAGTTGGTGGTGGACAGGGAGGCCTGGCGTGCTGCAATTCATGGGGTTGCAAAGAGTCGGACACGACTGAGCGACTGAACTGAACTGAAGGGTACTCTTTTAGTGAATGTTTTATCATATCCACAAAGACAGCAATATTTTTTATTGTTATAATTAATATCTGAAGTCTTTGTGGATGTGATTCAGTTGTATGGCTTCTGATACTGGCTCATTTCCTCCTTTTTTAAATGAATTTTTAAATTGTGAGTTCTTAGAACTTAACTTTTGAATTATTTCTGATTTAGGTTTAGGGTATGTTCCTCCAGAGAGAAAATGCATTTACAGGTGGACAGGGAGGCCTGGCGTGCTGCAATTCATGGGGTTGCAAAGAGTCGGACACGACTGAGCGACTGAACTGAACTGAAGGGTACTCTCTTAGTGAATGTTTTATCATATCCACAAAGACAGCAATATTTTTTATTGTTATAATTAATATCTGAAGTCTTTGTGGATGTGATTCAGTTGTATGGCTTCTGATACTGGCTCATTTCCTCCTTTTTTAAATGAATTTTTAAATTGTGAGTTCTTAGAACTTAACTTTTGAATTATTTCTGATTTAGGTTTAGGGTATGTTCCTCCAGAGAGAAAATGCATTTACTTCTCTCAGGACAACTTGACATTAAATTTTCACTTGGTCTCATGAGTCAGACTGGTTAAGACCCCATCCCACTGCTGCTACCACCACCACCTACTCAGACCCAAAGATAGGAAAGGCAGGGGTACTCATTTTTATGGGAATGAAGTAAGCTTCTGCTCCCTCCAGTGTGTCTTCACTGAAGGTATTGCCCTTTGGGGACCCCGTGTTTTGGTCATGATCTCGTTTCCCACTTTGAGCAGATCCTAGGCTTTCTCTCAAGCACAGTGCCATTTAAAGTAAGACCATGGTGAGAATGTGGAACAACTAAAACTCCCATCCATTGCTGGTGGGAGCATAAATTGCTTTTGGAAAACTTTTGACAGTGTCTGGTAAAGCCAAATATAGGCCTACTCTGATTGTCATTTAATTGCCACCTGCATATTCAAGAGAAATAAATGCATATGTCCATCAAAGGGCATATAAAAGAGTTTTCACAGCACCTTTATTCATAATTGCCCAAACCTGAAAGCTACTTAAATCTCCATGAACAGGAGAATGAGTCAGTTGTGTCTGCACAGCAATAAAAAGGCATAAACTACTGACATACACAACAGCATAGATGAATCTCATAGACATTAGGTTGAAATAAACAGACCTAAAATAGTACTGCTGTATGATTCTTTCCTGGTGGTTCATTAGTAAATAATTCTCCTGCCATGCAGATGAGGATTTGATCTTTTGGTTTGGAAGATCTGGAGAAGGGACTGGCAACCTTCTCCAGTATTCTGGCCTGGGGAATCCCATGGACAGAGGAGCCGAGTGGGCTCAGGTTCATGGGGTCACAAAAAGAGTTGAACATGACTTAGTGACTAAACAACAAATGATTCCACTTACATGAAGTTCTAGGACAGACAAAACTAAAATCTGTAGTGATAAAATTCAATCTGAAGACAGGAGATACTGACTGAGAAAAGGAAAGAGGGAACTTTCTGGGATGATGGAAATCTCCATCTGAGTTGTGATTTTGTGGGTAGGCATATTTGTAAAAATTATTTGAGCTCTACATTCAGATTTGGTCATTTTAGCACTTCATTCTGACATCCATTTTAAGAGCCGACTCACGACTCACGGGAAAAGACCCTGATGCTGGGAAAAGATTGAAGGCAAAAGGAGAAGGGTGTGGCAGAGGATAAGATGGTTAGATAGCATCATCAACTCAGTGAACAGGATTTTGAGAAAATTCTGGGAGATAATGATAGTGAAAGTTGCTCAGTCATGTCCTACTTGTTGCGACCTCATGGACTATATAGTTCATGGAATTCAGAATACTGGCGATTCACCTGCAATGTGGGAAACCTGAGTTCAATCCCTCGGTTGAGAAGATCCTTTGGAGAAGGGAAAGGCTACCCACTCCAGTATTCTGGCCTGGAGAATTCCATGGACTGTACAGTCCATGGGTTGCAAAGAGTCAGACTCCACTGAGTGACTTTCACTTTCTGGGAGATAGTGGGGGACAGAGAGTGGGGCCTACTGCAGTCCATAGGGTCACCAAGAGTCGGACATGAGTTAGGGACTGAAAACAGTGCTGGCCTCAAAATGAGTTTGAAAAGTGTTCCCAGTTTTTTTGTTTTTTGGAAAAGTTAGTAAAGGATTGATATTAATTCTTCTTTGACGTTTGGTTGAATTTACCAGTGAAGTCTAGTTCTGGGCTTGTTTGTTGGGATGATTTTGATCACTAATTCAGTCTCCTTGTTTCTTCAAATCTTATTGGGTTTTAAGAGTTCTTTTTATGTTCTATATAGATACAGTTTATTTATCAAATACATTCCTTACAAGTACTTTCTTCAGTTCATGGCTCCAATTTCAATTTTTAACTGTGAATGCTTCTTACAAAGAACAGATATTTGTATCATGATGGAAGTCCAGTTTATTGCATTTTTTCTTTTATGTATTGTGGTTTTGGTGTCATATTTAAGAAGTATTCGCCTAATCCAGTCACAAAAATATTCTCATATGTTTTCTTCTAAAAGTTGTTATTTTGGGTTCACATTTAAATCTACAACATTTTTGTTAAGTGTAATATATGAATAAAAATTTGTTTTTTATTAAAAAAACAAACAAACATAAGACTGAAAAGATTAGCAGATCTTCTCAGCATGCTGTGTTTCAGTGTTTATTGCCCTTGCTGGGTTTGTGCTTTCTTGTATTTGTGAGTGTGTGTCTGTCTGGGGGCTTCCCTCACTTAGTTCATCTGTGTATTTAAAGATACTTTTGAATTTACAGTTAACATGCCTCAGATAAACTTCATTGGCTATGATACTGCCACTGTGCAAAGCTAAAGATACTTTGGAAGATACATTTTAGCAGTCATTTGGTTTCTCAGGGTTTATAGACCAATTCTACATTGTTGAGACCAATTTTCAAGATTTGAAACAAAAAATATATTTTATTTGGAAGATACATTTTAGCAGTCATTTGGTTTCTCAGGGTTTATAGACCAATTCTACATTGTTGAGACCAATTTTCAAGATTTGAAACAAAAAATATATTTTATTTATCTTTATTTTAAAAAAAAAGGGAATGCTGATGGTCATTGTAGGAGTATATATTCTCTCTTTCCATTACAGAAGTATAACATTTCTACCTTCTGTGTTAAAAATACTTTTCTGACTTGGGGAATCTGGATGGAGGGTAAGGGAATTCTTTGTACATTTTTTTTAACTTGTCTGTAATTCTAAAATTTTCTAAAGAAATTTAAAAAACCTTTTTGCAGTTTTAACTTTAGAAACCTAGTTACTATTTTTAATTCTGAGTTTTAAGCAACTAGACTAGAAACTTATAGAACGTAGTCCATTTACAAATGAAGACTACCTGTAGTGTATTTGATTCCTCAGTTCAATTCACTGTAATTGCTTTTTTCTTCTTCTAACTTTTTCTGTCTTTGGCATTTTGCATGGAGAAGGAAATGGCCGCCCTACTCTTGCCTGCAAAATCCGATGGTTGGAGGACCATGGTAGGCTACAGTCCATGGGGTCGCAGAGTCGGACATGACTGAGAGGCTTCCCTTTCTAGCTATTTTATTTTGGTCTGCATTGCAAGAATGAACTCTGTACTAACATAAAGTGTATCTTTAAAGGGACTTGAACTAGACAGAATCAAGCCCAAGTGAGATATGGGAAAGGCTATTTGATAAGCATCTAGCAGTTTAGATCAGGCATGGCAGATAAATACCTGTCACATTCTGTTCTTTTTTCATCCGTTGCAGATGTTGCTCAATGATCACAGCACTCTTTTCTTCCTTGCATTTTTCTCCACATAGGGTTTAATTAATAGCTGTCTAAAAGTGAAAGTTGCTCAGTCGTGTCTGACTCTGCAACCCCATGGAGTATATCGTCCATGGAATTCTCCAGGCCAGAATACTGGAGTGGATAGCTTTTCCCTTCTTCAGGGGATCTTCCCTACCCAGGGATCGAACCCAGGTCTCCTGCATTGCAGGCGGATTGTTTACTAGCTGAGCCACAAGGGAAATCCATGAATACTGGAGTGGGTAGCCTATCCCTTCCTCAGCGGATCTTCCCGACCCAGAAATTGAACCAGGGTCTTCTGCTTTGCAGGCAGATTCTTTACCAGCTGAGCTATCAGGGAAGCCAATAAAGTGAAAGTCGCTCAGTTGTGTCCAACTTGGCAACACCATGGACTATACAGTCCATGGAATTTCCAGGCCCGAATAGTGGAGTGGGTAGCCTTTTCCTTCTCCAGGGGATCTTCCCAACTCAGGGATCAAACCCAGGTCTCCCGCATTGCAGGCAGATTCTTTACTAGCTGAGCCACAAGGGAAGCCCAATAGCTATCAACTGCCAGTTGATTAGAGGTGGCAAAATGACAAGGTGTCTGTTTTACATCTCTGTTTTAGAGTATCATTTTTGCGAGAAACATCTGGAATACTGTACTTTTAATTACTGAACTATTCAGTCTTATAAAGTAAAATAATCATAATTTTGGAAGCCTGACTACTTAGAGTCACCTTAATCATTGTTTCTTGTCACTTAAATTTTCACATATTTATGAAGCCACTTGATCTGCTGTGTTTATAGAATATTCTCTAAGTATAATGTATTTTTAAAAAATCCATACACTTGTATATCACATCTTTGACCTTTAATTGGGTGACATTTTTCATAATGTTATTTACTTTTCTTATGTTTTCCTTCCATTTTTAAGGAGTGGACCTACCCTATGAGACGAGAGATGCAGGTATGACAACCTCCTTCTTTATTGCAGCCAACCTGTATTACTGTTACTATCATTATTAAATAATTTAACCTAATTTCACAAAGGATTTGAGTCCCATTGACTCATGATCTGTAGGTTCATCACTGAGTATTTTAAATATTAACATATTAAAAGTTAATTGTGGCTCTTAAAAAGATGGGAGATGAAATTTCTTATTAATCACTGAAATAGTTATATATGTATGTGCTTAATGAGTCACTTTGTTTTTCTTCATCTGAAAAATTGGGCACAGTATTTATATTATTTCTGAAAGCAGTTTGCTTTCTATGTTTTTGTAGTTTATCCTGGAGAGTAGACTGTAAAGCAGATCACCCTTTTCACTTAATTGTTCACATTTGTGTCTGATTTCCAGTCAAATTCAGTTAATTTAGTGAAGTTCTCCAGAAGATTGAGTTGAATATTCATACTATGTGGAGGAGGAAATGGCAACCCACTCTAGTATTCTGCCTGGAGAATCCCATGGACAAGGGAGCCTGGCAGGCTACAGTCCATGGGGTCGCAAAGTGTCGGACACGACTTAGCAATTATAAAGATACAGAAAACAAACTAGTGGTTACCAAAGGAGAGACAAAAGTGTGGTGGGACAAATTAGGTGTATGGGATTAAGAGATTAAAAACGCCTATGTATAAAATAGCAACAAGTTTTTATTGTATCAGATAAAGAATTATAGCCATTACAGTATAATAACATTTAATGGAGTGTAATCTGCAAAAATACTGAATCGCTATGCTATATACCTGAAACTAGTATAATATTGTAAATCTACTATACTGAAATTAAAATTTTTTAAATTTTAAATAAAGAATAAGCAGGTGAATTTTCCACAGGAAAATGATAGACTATTTTCTGGATGGTACAAACAAACGTTTAATAAAGGGAATTTATGGGGAAAAAAAAACCAAAATGAATGAATTAGTGATAGCTTGACATTGTACAGGAGGCAGTGATCAAGACTATCCCCAAGAAAAAGAAATGGAAAAAGGCAAAATGGCTGTCTGAGGAAGCCTTACAAATAGCTGAGAAAAGAAGAGAAGCTAAAGGCAAAGGAGAAAGGAAAGATATACCCATTTGAATGCAGAGTTCCAAAGAATAGGGAGGAGAGATAAGAAAGACTTCCTTAGTGATCAGTGCAAAGAAATGGAGGAAAACAATAGAATGGGAAAGACTAAAGATCTCTTCAAGAAAATAAGAGATACCAAGGGAACATTTCATGCAAAGATGGGCACAATAAAGGACAGAAATGATATGGAACTAACAGCAGAAGAAGATATTAAGAAGAGGTGGCAAGAATACACAGAAGAACTATACAAAAAGATCTTCATGACCCAGATAACCACGATGGTGTGATCACTCAACCTAGAGTCAGACATCCTGAAGTCCAAAGTCAAGTGGGTCTTAGGAAGTATCACTACGAACAAAGCTAGTGGAGGTGATAGAATTCCAGCTGAGCTATTTCAAATCCTAAAGATGATTCTGTGAAAGTGCTGCAGTGAATATGCCACCAAATTTGGAAAACTCAGCTGTGGCCACAGGACTGAAAACAGTCCATTTTCATTCCAATCCCAAAGAAAGGCAATGCCAAAGAATATTGAAACTACCACACAGTTGCACTCATATCACACGCTAGCAAAGTAATACTCAAAATTCACCAAGCCAGGCTTCAACAGTATATGAACCGTGAACTTCCACATATTCAAGCTGGATTTAGAAAAGACAGAGGAACCAGAGGTCAAATTGTAAACACCCACTGGATCATCAAAAAAGCAAGAGAGTTCCAGAAAGATATTTACTTCTGCTTTATTGACTACGTCAAAGCCTTTGACTGTGTGGATCACAACAAACTGTGAAAACTTCTTAAAGAGATAGGTATACCAGACCACCTTACCTGCCTCCTGAGAAATCTGTATGCAGGTCAGGAAGCAACAGTTAGAACTGGACATGGAACAACAGACTGGTTCCAAATCAGGAAAGGAGTACGTCAAGGCTGTATATTATCACCCTGCTTATTTAACTTATATACAGAGTGCATCATGGGAAATGCTGGGCTTGATGAAGCACAAGCTAGAATCAAGATTGCTAGGAGAAATATTAATAACCTCAGATATGCAAATGACACCACCCTTATGGCAGAAAGTGAAGAAGAGCTAAAGGGCCTCTTGATGAAAGTGAAAGAGGAGAATGAAAAAGTTGGCTAAACTAAGATCATGGCATCCAGTCCGATCACTTCATGACAAGTAGATGGGCAAGTAGTGAGAGACTTTATTTTGGGTGCCTCCAAAATCACTGCAGATGTTGACTGCCACTATGAAATTAAAAGACGCTTGCTCCTTGAAAGAAAAGCTATGACCAACCTAGACAGCATATTAAAAAACAGAGACATTACTTTGCCAACAAAGGTCCATCTAGTCAAAGCTGTAGTTTTTCCAGTAGTCATGTATGGATGTGAAAGTTGGACGCAAGCTGAGCGCCAAAGAATTGATGCTTTTCACTATGATGTTGGAGAAGACTGTTTAGAGTCCCTTGGACTGCAAGGAGATTCAACTAATCCATCCTAAAGGAAAGCAGTCCTAAATATTCGTTGGAAGGACTGATGCTGAAGCTGAAACTCCAATCCTTTGGCCTCCTTATGTGAAGAAGTGACTCATAGGAAAAGACACTGATGTTGGGAAAGATTGAAGGTGGGAGGACAAGGGGACAACAGAGGATGATGGTTGGATGACTTCACTGACTTGATGGACATGAGTTTAAATAAGCTCCGGGACTTGGTGATGGACAAGGATGGCTGGCGTGCTGCAGTCCATGGGTCGCAAAGAGTTCGGCTACGACTGAGCAGCTGAGCTGAACCTACATAGCAAAACTTTTTGTTTTGTTTTTCAGCTCTGCCACTTTCAAGGTCAAGCAGTGTCTCTCCTCAGGAATTCCTTGACCTCTAAAAAAACCTGTTTCTCTTTGTGAAAATTCACTTATTAAAAATATATGATTACCTATGAGGTATTTTACTTAGTGCTATGGGGAGTGCAAAGATGAGTAAAATTTAGTTTCTACATACAAGAAGCTATTAAATTAAATCTATACACAAATAATTCTGATATCCCATAGAATTGAAGTACAAAATTGTATTAGTATATAGGGTGTGATATATCCCTACTGAAGAGCTTCTATACTGAATTCTCATAGAATAAATTTTAATTCACGATTCAGATGTTATTTATTTAAATTGCTGAATCTTGTGCTACTTTTCATTTGATTGAATAAAATTTTGTATAATTCCAAAAGGATGATTTTTTTTTATATACCTGTTTTATTTCTAGATGGAAGCAGAGAATAGAAAGAAGTAACATTAGAGGTGTTCTAGTAATCGAAAAGACAACAATACTAATTATACTAAAAGACAAAAGTACTAATTCTCACACTGCCTATAAAAAAGCACTATGGAAGTTCAAATACCTGACTTTTCAGAATTAAGTTAAATTTTAAATGTGTCATCCTGTTGTATAACGCACATATGCATTCTCTTCCCAGTCATTTGCTCAGTGTTGCTAGAAAATTCTCCTCAAATTATAAACTTTTTAGCAAATTATTATAACAGCTATGAAAATACTTACATGGTATTTTGTATAGATTTAAATTACTGGTGGTAAATAGCTCAATATTTTTTTCTAGGAAATTCTGCCTGGTTTGTTTTTAGGCCCATATTCTTCTGCCATGAAAAGCAAGGTAAGAACTTTAAGTTAGATTCATCAGTAGACCTTATTAACCAACTACTTGGGGTAAGTTTTTTTAGTAGAAAAAGTTTTGTTTGAGGAAGGGTCCACTGATATTGCATATTACCAGTAATTGTGACTCTGGAGTACCTACTTCTTTTCAGATTTTATTGGATCAGTGATTCTCAAGTGTTTAACGACAAATCACAAGTGAGATTTTGTATTTTTATTTTCCTCATGAAATCCATGTGTTTAAAATACTTGCCAAAATCTGACAAGTTTTAATAATATCTTAGTTAAATATAACAAATTATATTTAATAATTTAATTTATATTTAAATTTAATATAATTTATATATTAAATATAATTTAATAATTTCTTTACTTTCCAAATACCTGATATTGCTAATCTGGATATTGGACATCTGTAATTGCTAATTGTAGTTTCTGAGAAATATGAGATGTAATTAAATCCCCAAATAAGATTATTTAACATATTAAAGGGTAAAATAGAATATGCGTGATGAGCATGTACAAATACATTCATAGAACCTACATATTTTAATTGAAATGGCTCAAATTTTATTTCTGTTTTTCTAAACTATGGAGATCTAGAACCTCCAGGTTGTAAAGTATTGTATTATATATCTAGGTGTCCTGTATATTTACACTGAAATCTATTTCTTCAGTTACACAATTGAAAGGGTAGATTTCATTCAGATATATGTAATAATAGCAGTGTTGTTACCAATTCCTAGAGGATTCAGCCCTATCAATTATGGCAATGCTAATTCTCTTTGAATTATAATATAAAACATTATATCACAGTGTTTTCCCTAATACCCTGCCTATTTAGAAGTCGGTTTGATACCTGCATAGGTTTTTTTAAAAACTTTAGAATTAAAAACTTTTTTGAAATAATTTGATGAGTTAATGTCATTCATTTTGGAACTGGAAAGCTTTTTGACTGTTGAGGCATATCTAAGAGTAATAGTGGTAATTTGATGGCCTGCAACTAAGGTGAGAAGGTGGGATGTTAATAAAAATATATAAATAAGTACTTAGAAAAAGATATGGTAGAAAACTATAGACTTTATAATTATAAATCTACTTTGTAAAAACAGTTATTGCCCAAATAATGTAATACTCACAAATACTGGGGTTCAGACTGATTTGAGACTATTTGCTTTTGGTATTCTCACTGTGCTTTATAAATATACCTATTTTACTCTTTGTCATATTTATTTGTAAGTATTTGTTTACAGATACCTTGTCTCAATACCTCTTCCCCCCTAACTTCACTGTGGTCTCATTAGATTGAAGAAAAGCTTGTATGGCAAAATTTGATTATTTCCCACCATAAATCATTATAGTTCAGCCCATATTTCTTTTCATATCATCATAGAAAACAGTAACATCACAAGAATAATAGAAATAAAGAAACCTTAAGGATTAAGCTCCTAGTAAACTCATTTAGTTTGGCCTTTTATTACATTCAAATACAGTTTTAATAAAAGGGACATATTTAGGGTCTTTGTAGGTAGTGACCTTTCTTTTTATAAAATTTTTTCTGTTTGCAGGTATGAAATAAGGTTATAGTTTGCTTTGTATAAATAAAAGTCTGTTGAAAACTTAAAAAAATATATTTTGTGTGCTATTATATTTGGGTTCTGTCTTAAGGTTTGTTTTTACTTGGTATTCTAAGGTGCCTTCCAAGCTTGTTAAAACAAACAGGTTTTATCCCTGATTATATATGTCTTCTTGTAGTTTCTCATATTAATAGAGCAGGTATGAAAAGTTCACATATCATAGATCAGTGATAGACAAAGGAATGAATATTGAATTCACTTGGAAGTTCTATAAATGTGAATATGGAACATTGATTTATTATTAATCCTACCAAATTCTTATCCTCCTTTGCCCTGTCTCAGGATGTACTCAGGAAATACAAAGATAACTGAACTGTAATCTATGCCAGACATAAGAAATTTTGCTGCAAAAATTAACATTTAGAAACCACATTTTCTTGGCTTAAGCTGCTATAATAAAATACTGTCGAGTGGATGGTCTCAGCCACAGACATTTATTTCTCACAGTTCTGGAGGCTGGGAAGTTTGAGATGAGGGCGCCACCATGGTTAGGTTTTGGTGAGGGCCCTCTTTAAAGATTTGCTGCCTTCTTGAGGTAGTCTCACATGGCAGAGGGATGAAACTCTGATGCCTCTTCCTCTTGTAAGAGCACTAATTCCAGCATGGGTGCTCCACATCATAGCCTCATTTATATCTAATTACCTCCCAGAGGCCCCACAAACTAATATCATTACCTTGGAGGTTAGGGCTTCAACATAGGAATTTTAGGGAGACATAAGCATTCGATCTGTAACAAGTAGAAATTATTCTTTATAACTTTTTCCATGAATGATTAGTATTGCTGTTCTATTAATACAGAAAGGGAATTAAATATATAGGATTATAAACTGAAAATAGAAAACACAGGCTTATTAATAATTCTGATTCTTCATGATTTGTTCATTCATTTCTTGAACATGTAATTATTGAACAACAACTATGTTCCAGGCACTGCTTTACACATAGCGTGAATCAGTGAACAAAGTCCTTATTCTCGTGGCATATATATTCTAACTATTTAAATAACATGTTGTCTGTAAATTTCACTGAAACCTATAGTCACTTACAAATAAAAACTTACAGTTTTTAGAGTTATCATGTTAAATTGCTTTAAATATAGAGCCACAAAGCATCACAGAATAATTTGGAGTTGCCAGTTTTAACTTTAAGAGAATTTTTAAACCCTAAAAGTTAGTTTTTGTGAATTGTATAAATTAATTCTGGCTTAAAATAGAAAAACTGTATGGGAGATGCAGAGAGTAGTCTAGAGCTTTGGGCTCCAGCGCTCCTATTAACTAGGTCAAAAATGTTGAGTAACTATTTATGTTAGAGTAGTTATCTCTAATAAATAAGAATTGTAGCCAATATATATAACTGCCATTTACTAAAAATACTTGGTATGTGTCCTAGCCACTGTGCCAAAGATCATCTTACAGAATTCTTACAGCTATTCAGTGACTAGGCAGTGTTTTCCTAGTTTTCATGTGAGAAAATTAAGCCACAGTGCTCAGGTCATTAGCAGAGGTGGGATCTAGAGCCTGGATTCCTTAGCTCATGATTCTGTACGTAGCCCATGCCTTTAACCACTATATGGTATTAAAAATAAATAATAAAGAGTATATAAATGTAAATTATAAATAAAGTATGTTATACATAATATAAGGTCAAAGGGTTAGTATATATAAAGAAGGTAGACTATTGTTTCCCAAATAAATTATCTTTAAGGTTATATCAATCTCTAAAATTATAGATATAAAATAATTCTGTAAGCCTTTTGAGAACATGTAGTGTTTATCTTGAATCATTGAAATATTTTGCTGATGACTTCAAGAATGTTGTTATGAAATTAGCTTTGATTCCCTGTATTTAAGGCTCAGATGTGGCTGTATTAACTATAAAATTGAGTCCTGTGTATTTTCAAATCTCTATTACAGTAAGATGAAGTTTTGTATTTCAAACTATTTCTCTCTTCTTTTTAATAGCTACCTATACTACAGAAACATGGAATAACTCATATAATATGTATACGACAAAATATTGAAGCAAACTTTATTAAACCCAACTTTCAACAATTATTTAGGTAAGAATTGTTGATATAACATATAAAAATGTTATGGGTATCAAACATGTAATGTTTTTATTTTAAATTGATTTTATTGGACTTCTGTATATATATGTTTTATAAAGATGGGTCATACAGTACATCATTTAAAGAATAAATTTCCCTTAAAATATTTTAAATAAGTAATTCATGAACATAATGTAGATTCTAAATGTTCAAAAGAATATATACTGAAAAGTAGTTTCCCTATTCCTGTCCCATAAATAGTCATTTCCCCTCACCACAAGTATCCATTGTTACTTCTTTTTGAGTATCTTTCTGGAGTTATGTTACATATGTATTCACAGATCAACTTAGGCTTTTTAAAAAAATTATGTATTTTGGAGATTGCTTCATATTATTACTTAGCTACATTCTTTTCTTTTTTTTTTCCTTCGTTGCATCTTCTGGCTGGTAGAACCTCAGTTCCCTGACCAACCGGGCCACATCAGTGACGGCCTGGTATACTAACCACTAGCCCACCAGAGAACTCCTGTGTTATTCTTTTTAAGTAGACAGTAATCTATTGTATTACTCTACTAAAATCTATTCAAACTATCTCCTATTGTTAGACATTTAGATTGTTTCCAGACTTTTGCTAATGTAGTGACTATCCCTCTATGTCGTTTAATAATTCATATGTAAATATATCAATAGGATAAATTTGTAGTAGAATGACTGGATTGAAGAATGTGAGCATTTAAATTTTAATAGATGTTACAAATTGCCCTCCAGTGAGTTGCATCAGTTTGCATTCCTAGTGCAAAGTGAATGACAGTGACTCCTTCCTTGGTATCTCTCTCAGAATTATAAAATATTTTAAATTTTTTCCAGTCTTGTTCATTTGTTAGTTCATGTCTGACTTTTTGCAATCCATGGACTGTAGCACACCAGGCTGCCCTGTCCTTCACTGTCTGTTGGAGTTTGCTCAAATTCATGTCCAGTGAGTTAGTGGTGCTATCTTAACGATCTAATCCTCTGCTGCCCCCTTGTCCCTTTGCCTTCAATCTTTCCCAGCATCAGCATCTTTTCCAGTAAGTTAGCTCCTCGCATTTAGTAGCCAAGGTATTGGAGATACAGCTTCAGCATCAGTCCTTCCAATGAATATTCAGGATTGAGGTTTTTTTAGGATTGACTGGTTTGATCTCCCTGCAATCCAAGGGACTCTCAAAAGTCTTCTCCAGCACACAATTAGAAAGCATCAGTTCTTCAGTGCTAAGCCTTCCTTATGGTTCAACTTTCATATATGTATATAACTACTGGCAAAACCATAGCTTTGACTATAGGGACCTTTGTCAGCAAAATGATGGTTTTGCTTTTTAATACACTGTCTAGGTTTGTCATAGCTCTTCTTCCAAAGAGCAAGTGTCTTAATTTCATGGCTCTGGTCACCACACCATGCAGTGATTTTGGACTCCAAGAAAATAAAATCTGTCACTGCTTTCACTTTTTCCCCTTCTGTTTGCCATGAAATGATGGAACTGGATTCCATGATCTTAGTTTTTTGAATGTTGAGTTTTAAGCCAACTTTTTCACTCTCCTTTATCACCCTTATTAGGGGGCCCTTTAGTTCCTCTTCACTTCCTACCATTAGAGTGGTATCATCTGCATATCTGAGATTGTTGACATTTCTCTTGGCAGTCTTGATTCCAGCTTGTTATTCATCCAGCCTCACATTTCACTTGCTGTAGTCTACATATAAGTTAAGTAATCAGGGTGACAGTATACAGCCTTGTCTCCTTTTCCAGTTTTGAGCCAATAGTGGTATCATCTGCATATCTGAGATTGTTGACATTTCTCTTGGCAGTCTTGATTCCAGCTTGTTATTCATCCAGCCTCACATTTCACTTGCTGTAGTCTACATATAAGTTAAGTAATCAGGGTGACAGTATACAGCCTTGTCTCCTTTTCCAGTTTTGAGCCAATCAGCTTTTCCATGTCCATTTCTAACTATTGCTTCTTGTCCTACATACAGGTTTCTCAGGAGGCAGGTAAGGTGGTCTTGTATTCCCATCTCTTCAAGAATTTTCCACAGTTTGCTGTGATCCACACAGAGTTTAAAGAAGTAGAAATAGATGTTTTTTTCTGAAACTCCCTTGCTTTCTCCATGATCCAGTAAATGTCAATTTGATCTCCAGTTCCTCTTCCTTTTCTAAATCCAGCTTGTACGTCTGGAAATTCTCAGTTCACATACTGTTTAAGCCTAGCATGAAGGATTTTGAGCATAACCTTACTAGCATGTGAAATGGGCACGATTGTATGGTGGTTTGAGCATTCTTTAGCATTACCCTTCTTTGAAATTGGAATGAAAGCTGACCTTTTCCTGTGTTGTGACCACTGCTGAGTTCCAAATTTGCTGACATATTTAGTGCAGCACTTTAATAGCATCATCTTTTGGGTTTTAAATAGCTCACCCGGAATTCCATCACTTCTACTAGCTTTGGGCTTCCCAGGTGACACTAGTGGTAAAGAACCTGCCTCCCAAAGCAGGAGATATAAGAGACGCAGGTTTGATCCCTGGGTGGGAAGATCCTCTGGAGAAAAGAATGGCAACCCACTCCAGTGTTCTTGCCTGGAGAATTCCATGGATAGAGGAGCCTGGCAGGCTGCAGTCCATGGGGTCTCAGAGAGTTCAACATAATTGAGCAACTAACACACACTACTAGCTTTGTTCTTAGTAACGCTTCCTTAGGCCCACTTTAATTCACACTCCAGGATATCCTGCTCTAAGTGAGTGACCACACCATCGTGAATATCCAGGTTATTAAGACCTTATTTGTATATTCTTCTGTGTATCCTTGCCACCTCTTCTTAATCTCTTCCTCTTTGGTTTGGTCCTTACAGCTCCTGTCCTTTATCATGCCCATTGTTGTGTGAAATGTTGCCTTGATATCTCTAGTTTTCTTGAAGAGATCTCTAGTCTTTCCCATTCTGTTGTTTCCTCTGTTTCTTTGCATTGTTCATTGAAGAAGGCCTTCTTATCTCTCCTTGCTAGTCTCTGAAATTCTGCATTCAGTTGGATATACCTTTCTTCCTTGCCTTTCACTTCTCTTCTTTCCTCAGCTATTTGTAAAGCCTCCTCAGGCAACCACTTTTCCTTCTTGCATTTCTTTTTCTTTGAGATGGTTTTCATTACTGCTTCTTGTCCCATGTTAGGAACCTCCATCCATAGTTCTTCAGGCACTCTGTCCACTAGATCTAATCCCTTGAATCTGTCACCTCACTGTATATTCATAAAGGAAGTGATTTAGGTCATAACTGAATGGCCTAATGGTTTTCCTCACTTTCTTCAATTTAAACCTGAATTTTGTGATAAGGAACTCATGATCTGAGCCACAGTCAGTTCCAGGTCCTGTTTTTGCTGATTGTATAGACCTTCTCCATCTTTAGCTGCAAAGAACATACTATGATTTTGGTGTTGACTATCTGGTGATGTCCATGTGTAGAGTCATCTCTGGGTTTTTAGAAAAGGGTGTTTTCTATGACCAGCATGTTCTCTTGGCAAAACTCTTTTAGCCTTTGCCATGCTTCATTTTGTACTCCAAGGCCAAACTTGCCTGTTATTCTGGGTATCTCTTGATTCCCTATTTTTGTATTCCAGTCCCTTATGGTGAAAAAGACATCATTTTTTGGTGTTAGTTCTAGGAAGTGTTGCAGGTCTTTGTAGAACTGGTTGTCTTCAGCTTATTCAATATCAGTGGTTGGGGCATCGATTTGGATTACTGATGTTGAATGGCTTGCCTTGGGAATGAAACAGGATCATTCTGTCATTTTTGAGGCTGCACCCAAGTACTGCAGTTTGGACCTTTTTGACTATGAGGGTTACTTCATTTCTTCCAAGGAATTCTTGCCCATAGTAGTTGGTATAATGGTCATCTGAATTAAATTCACCCATTCCAGTCCATTTTAGTTCACTGATTCCTAAGATGTCAGTGTCCAATCTTTCCATCTCCTGCTTGACTGTGTCCAGTTTACCTTGATTCATGGACCTAATATTCCAGGTTCCTCTGCAGTATTGTTCTTTATGGCATTGGACTTGACTTTCACTACCAGACACATCTACAACTGAGTATCATTTCCGCTTTGGCCCAGTCACTTTATTCTTTCTGGAGCTATTAGTAATTGCCCTCTGCTCTTCCCCAGTAACATATTGGACACCTTCTAACCTGGAGGCTCGTCTTCCGGTGTCATATCTTTTTGCCTTTTCATACTGTCCGTGGGGTTCTCCTGACAGAAACACTGGAGTGATTTGCCTTTTCCTCCTCCAGTGGACCACATTTTGTCAGAACTCTTCACTATGACCCGTCTGTCTTGGTTAGCCCTGCATGGCCTCCCTCGCTGGTATCTTCATTGCCTTATTCCAAGCCCCTTCACCACCTGATCTGGAGTAAATTGCCCTTCAGCTTTGTGATCTCCTGGAGTAAAAATTGTGTAGTTTTAGTTTGCCTTTCACATTTATCTTAAAATGATGAGGTTGAGCATCTGATGGTTTTTAATGTTCTTTATTTTGGCTTCACTTAAAAAATAAAGCATATATTACACATGATACACAGACCAAAGGGTCAAAAAGGTATGAGAGGAAAGGCTTCTTTCCTTCTCTAAACCCAGCTACCTAATTTATCCCTAGCTAGGAGGCAAGTACTGTTAACTCTTCTTTGGATATCATTCTAGAAGTATTTGTATAAAACCATATGTGTTAAAAATCTTTTAATGTTCTGCTTAATTTTTGTAAAAATGAAAACAACCTGAATGTCCTTCAGTGTAAGATACTCTAAAATATATTGTGTGAATACATAATAGACTATGTAGTCATGAAAAAGAATGAAAATTTGTGTATGTGCTGATACAGACTAATCTTTACGATTTATTGCATGAAGGAAACAAGGTGCAGAGCCACATGTGTGCTCTCAAAGTGTTTAAAGTATGTGCAGTGATTAGGCATTATTCTTGTAGATGTGTAGGAAATTTCTGGACTGACAGACTAGAAACTTGACAGCGGTTACTTCTGGGAAGGGAAATTCAGGATTTGGGATGGTAGCGAAACCTAGTTTTCATTGCAGATATCTTTATACTGTTACAATTTTTTACTGTGCATACACATTTTTCAGTTAAAGAAAATTAGTTTTAAAAGGGATTGCATGTAATCTAAAATGAAATAGATTGAATTTTTTCTAATTGCAGAAGATACACTTATTCTTTATACATATTTATGAAAATATAGAATGACACCAAGAAAAATATTTAAAAAGCCATCCATAATTCCACAACCCAAAGGAGCTTGACGTTAACATTTTGTTAAATTTCCTTCTAAATTTTTTGTGTTATGTATGTTTCATGTATACACGGGCTTCCCAGGTGGCACTAGTGGTAAAGAACCCGCCTGCTAATGCAGGAGACATAGGAGACGCAGGTTCGATCCCTGGGTCAGGAAGGTCCCCTGGAGGAGGGCATGGCAACCCACTCTAGTATCCTTGCCTGGAGAATCCCCATGGATAGAGGAGCCTGGTGGGCTACAGTCCATAGGGTGGCAGAGAGCTGGACACAACTGAAGCGACTTCCAGTGCACGCTTGCATGCACATCATGTATACACACATTTAGACAAGTACGTATTAAAGAAAATGACAATGTTATATTTTAAAGTGCCATACTGTACCTTTCTAATTTTTGTTTTTAGTGCCAAAATGTCCTGGGTATAGCTTCTCTGTGATAAGTCCTGAATTTATTGAGGTTGCTACCACCAAAGTAATTATTAAAGCAGTATTGACTTTACATTTTAATTTTATAACTCAATTACTTAACTAAGATGTGTTAATAAACAGATGGTCTTGCATGGATTAAAAATGAAAGTTCTTTGTTTTTTGGCTGGGGGTTGGGTGAGGGGAGCAGTTGTTGAGGCTATATGACAAGGCTTGCAGGATCTTAGTTCCCCAACCAGGGATAGAACCCTGTCCCTGACAGTGAAAGCACTG
Source organism: Aepyceros melampus (assembly GCA_006408695.1). Classification (NCBI taxonomy): domain Eukaryota; kingdom Metazoa; phylum Chordata; class Mammalia; order Artiodactyla; family Bovidae; genus Aepyceros; species Aepyceros melampus. Next base: position 222,043 of record SJXQ01011405.1, read on the forward strand.
AGTCCTAACCACTGAACTGCCAGCAGATTTCCAGAAATGAGTTTTTTTTCCAAGGTGTAAAATTTGAGGACAGGTGGTCTTTGGGTTGCTTGTTGCTCTGTTGTATGTTAGTTCAAGTGATGAGTGTTTGACTCACGGCTCTGTCAGGCTGCTGCATTCTGTTTCCATTAGTGTTTTCTCTCTCAGGCTTTGGTCTGTCTCTGAATTGTCCTCTGTAGGGTTGTGAGGAAGGGTGGCAGGGCCATCCAAAGAAAACTCTTCTGGTCTTAGGGAAGTTGCTAGAAATAGAAGAATAACAAAGAGGAGAAAATAGGCAATTTTTGTCTTTTTTTCTAGGTCTACTTTGATCTAGAGGAAAATTTCTTCCTGTTTATGATTTTTCTATTTTAAGAAGATAGACTTTTTTATATACATAAGATATCAGAGAAATGTTAATGTGTTAACTGTTATTTAAGGCTTTAAATGCTATATCTTCAAACATTATAAAATATATGGCTTGGTCCTTGGGAATATGATATTTTGAAAGTTATTTTCATGGTTATCAAGAAATTTTTGTATTTTTTATATATGAAGAGTTTTGTCTGAAAGTGTGCTTAATCACACAATATTCTATTTTCAGATATTTAGTCTTGGATATTGCAGATAATCCAGTTGAAAATATAATACGTTTTTTCCCCATGGTAGGTAACAGTATTTTAATATCATTTAATATTTATGATTTGCTTTCTTAATTGTGCTTTTAAAACTTAATGAAACAGGATTTTCTCCTATACTGCTATTACTTGAAATGTCTGAAAATTGTGGGGTTGTATTTTAAAGAAAACTGACTATTTTTAAAATCTTTTTTATGATCTCCAAATATTTGAGAAATTGTATTTCAGATTTCTTAAATGCAAAATAAATTTAAACTTATAATAATTGTATCTGAAGCATTTTGGAAATTTTTGATGTAAGTTAATTTTTATTCATATAAATTAGCAGGAAAATATTTTCAGTATATTTTGTTTCACTGTGTATATATGTTTGTATTTTATGCTTATGTTACTCCATATATTTTATTATAACACACTGTCTTTTTCCTTTAGACAAAAGAATTTATTGATGAGAGCTTACAAAGTGGAGGTAAATATTTTTCTTTCATTTAACTTATGTTTATTTTTAGGAAATTATTCATTATAGTTAATTTTTAGTTAGTATTTGTCTTAAATGAAGAATATGAAAATTATAATTATATATAATAGACTTTCCAAGTTTCCCAAAACTTATTTTATTTGGATAGACTTTCTTAACTATCTCTATAGGACTATTTTCATATTGTCAGCTTTAAATCTTTTTAATCTAAGTCTATTGTAGTTTGCACATGGTTAATATAAATAAATTCAAGGATTTGAAAGTTAGTAAGTATCCAAGTTGTGTATACAGAATACATAAAATGCTTAAGATTTATTTTACTGTGGTATGATACATGGTTTCAGTATATTTTAGCTGCTGCATTAGGTATCTTTCTATCAGAATAACTATTTCTTGTTTTTCAGGAAAAGTTCTTGTCCATGGGAATGCAGGGATCTCCAGGAGGTATGGTGTTAGCAATAATCTTTCTTTCTCCAGCATTTAATTAATGAGTATGTTTTCTGTTTTTTTTTTCTAAAATATTTTCCCCCTCTTTAGTGCTGCCTTTGTTATTGCATACATTATGGAAACATTTGGAATGAAGTACAGGTAAGAAAGTATTCTGAAACCTAGCCACAGTTTAAATTCTCATTAAAATGAAGCTTAATGGAGACAATTTGGGCACTGGAAGTTAATAATCTCTTGATTTTTGTCATCTAGTTATGGTTAATTAATGAAGCCCTTTTATCCTGTGATTAGTCTCTTAACCTCTGTAGCTGGTCTACCTTGTATAGATCCACTTAGTCTATTTTGTACTTTATGAAGCTAGTTCTTTTATTATTTTAAAAACCCAAGGTAATTACAGTTGGAGTAACCCATGGAAAACTGCTTGCTTACTACTAGGAAATTGGTTAATCTAAGTTCTAAAATTCTTATTAGACAAAGATGTAATTGCTTTCTTTGTTTAAAAGGTTAATTTATTATGTTTTCCTTTAACAGTAGTTGGGTGAAAAATTGCTTAAGAGTTGTTTTATTGTCTATTCACAATTTATTATTTGTTTTATGCAAAATCATCTTTTCCAAGCATATTGCATAGATGAAAGGGAGAGAGAGGTTAATGTGCTTTGCACCCTAAAACAAAGCTGGCCAATGTACAGACAGTATTTCCTTTCTTAGAGTGTCTTGTACAAGTTACAAATCTACTGTAGTCATTAATAGTTTCACTCATGTCCCAGACTAATCCATTACCAAATTCTGTTTTATGTCCTAAAATATTCCTCTATTCTGGCTGTTTCTCATTACTGAATCACCCTAATCAAGCTCTAGTCATGTCTCATTATTTAATCTGCCTAATACAAGTTCTTCCAGTAGTTATATCATCTTAGTGGTCTTCTGTTTTCTTTCCTTCTCTAGTCTGTTCTGTTCTTCACACCGATTGTTTCAAAAGATAAATCATATTTCACCTTACCCTAAAAAGCTCTCAGAGGTTTCTGATCCTTAATAATCTAAATATGGCCAGTGACACTTCACATGACATGCCTGTATCAACCTTCCATTCTTATGCTGTATACTCCGTTAACCTTGTCCATTTGAGCTATGTTCAACATTGGATCCACATGCCTGACACATAGTGGACATTCAAATCTTTTAGTTCATTTGGTATTTTTATCTTTAAATTATAATGGAAAAGTTTGCTTAAAGCTGTTCTTAAATATTATTTGAATACAAATATGTGTTTATTTCATTGGAAAGATTAATGCTTGGTAGATTTTGTTTTTTTATATATATATATATATATTATTTTTATATATATATATATATATATATATTTTTTTTTTTTTTTTGGTGCCATGTCAGCAATAATAGTGAAAATAACTTCTATTTATTGAGTCTCTGCCAGATGCCAGATACACTTCTGGACACTTTTATCTCAACAACACAAGGAAGTCCATATATTTCTAATTTAACCAATAGTAAAATCTGAGCATGTAGTGTGTGTGACACATGCTATACATGATATGTTATACTTACTATCTTCCATATTCACAGTAGTGCTTAAAGATAGGAATTGTTATGATCCCCAATTTACATATGAAAAAAATAAAGCTTAGAGAAGTTGAAAAGTATCCCCTAGAACACAGCTGGGAAGCAAAGGATTTTCCCACTGCATTTCACTACCTCTCTAGTACAAGCTGTCTGATTATGATTTTCTGTTTTAGGTAAATTGTTAGGTAAGTTCCTACTTTAGATAAATTCTGGGAAAATTGAGATTAATTCATGAAATAATGTTACTGCCTTAGTTTTCCTATTTTTCTGTTTTTAGAGATGCATTTGCTTATGTTCAAGAAAGAAGATTTTGTATTAATCCGAATGCTGGATTTGTCCATCAACTTCAGGTAACTTCTCTATTTTTCCTCTTTAAGGCAGTCAGCTGCTGCTGCTAAGTCACTTTAGTCTTGTCCGACTCTGTGCGACCCCATACACGGCAGCCCACCAGGCTCACCCGTCCCTGGGATTCTTCAGGCAAGAACACTGGAGTGGGTTGCCATTTCCTTCTCCAATAAGACAGTCAGAAAATATGATAGTTAAAAGCTTGTATTCCTATAAGTTAGTTGTATTACTTGGTAAATACTTAAAAATTGCCATAATCTGACTAATTTCTTTGTTCACATTTAAATCTATTTAAAAGTATTTTCTTAAAGCTGCTATTGACAAGAAAAAAAGGATTAAAAGCACATTGTTAAATCTAAAGTAAAATAGTTGATCTTAGACCTTTCCTCCATTTTCCCTCTATTTTGATTATATACAAAGCATAAGAGAATTTTGGTTCTAAGTGTGTTACATGTAGCAGGTTTTTTATTTTATATGCTTTATCTTCTCCATGTTCTTTCACACTTTGATGATGTATAGAAGATACACTAAAAAGAAAATAAACCCATGGATTATCTGATTAATTTTTTCGAAGATGAAAAATCTTAAGTCAAAGAATGTGCTCTGGCTGATTGCATCCAGTTATGCAGGAATAAATCTTACATTGAAAGATCAAGAGCACTACAAAATGTCTTAGTTACCAAACTTAATTTACTTTATTTTTATTTTATTTTTTATTATTTTTATTTATTTATTTGCCATCTCTACAGTGTTTTAATTAGCCTCACGTCCATCATTTCGGTCAGTCCCATAAGCAAAGCAGTCAGATCAAATGGCATTGCTTGAAAACTTCTGTGTAGGGAGAAAAAAAATTTCTTTCCACTTAAAAAAATCTTTTTGCTTTCTGCACACTAACATAGAGGTAAAAGGAAAAAAAATGACTGCAACTTAAATATGAAAGAACTCTTTACAGTTAAATCCACAATTTTACACATTTATCTCAATCATGTGTCAGTGAAAAATCACCAACTATTACAAAATAGGAAAAATTACATGACAGAAGAAACAAAAACCTTGATAAAAAATATATCTCGGTATGAAAAGTACTGTGTCTTGGCGTCTTCACATCCTCCTCTTCTGTGTACTTAGGTACAACACATTGTTTCCTTGGATAAATGCATCCCCATACTTATTCTTCAGCTGTCCGTTTACATACTCCTCTGTCTGCTCCAAGGCTATATTCATGTAGCCATCCAGGCAAGCCAGGACCCCTCAATAATCCATTCCCGAATTTAATTTCACTACAACTGGTCGCTCTATGATTTGCTTCAGGAAGTCACTGGGTGTTTGCTTCCGCAGACTTGTTTTAACAATCGTGATCAGAAATCTCAAGGCCGGGATCTGAACCCCTACTCTGGGCACCCCACAAGCCCTGCCTCCGCGGACCCACGGGGCAAAACCGAAGCTGAAAATCCATTTTTATTTTTAATTCACTTTTAGTTTTTATTTATTTTAAAAAGAGAAAAATAATCATGATTAAAAAAATAAAAATTCAGTAATGCTTAAGAAGAATACTTGAAAAGTAAGTCTCCTTAATATAGTGTATCTTGAAGATCATATATAGCTCTACCTTCATAATATTTGTGTGTGTGTGTGTGTGTGTGTGTGTGTGTGTATCAGAGTTTTATGTGACCAGTTCCTTATACATAGAGCTTTAAGTTGTTTCCAGTCTTTCATGATTTTAAACAACATTGGAAAGAATGTCCTGATAGGTGTATCTTTGTTTACATTTGTGAATGTACCTGTAAGATAATTGATCAGAGTGGAATTGCTGGGTCAGAAGGCATTTGAAAGTTGATGTTGCTAAATTGTCTTTAAAAAGACTTCCAGGAATCAAAGAATACCTGCTTACCCATACCTAATCAGTACCAATAGCAAAAGTGTTTTATGAAACTTTTGGATCATTGTTGTCATGGGGGTAAAAATGACAAGTGCTTATAGTTTGCCCATTTTTCTAATAGGTTGTTGGTCTTTTTCTCACTGTTTGTAAAGATTCTTTGTAGAAAATTTATCTGTAGCCAGTGATTTGAAGACTTCCCTCCTGGCTCAGATAGTAAAGAATCCACCTGCAATGCAGGAGACTTGAGTTTGATCTCTGAGTTGGGAAGAGCCCCTGGAGGAGGACATGGCAACCCACTCCAGTATTCTTGCCTGGAGAATCCCATGGACAGAGTAGCCTGATGAGCTACATACAGTGCATGGGATCGCAAAGAGTTGGACATGACTGAGAAACTTAAGCACAGCACAGCTAATGATTTGAAATGCCATTTTTATTATATACCAAATTCTAAATCCTCACTTGAGTCTGTTTCTGACTCTGTATTTTGTTCCATTGATCTGCTTATTGCTGAAACAAAACTTTGTATCAAAGTTTTAAATGTTATAATATTTGTAAGTAGTCTGTATTACTTATATTAAGTAATTTAATCAAGATTTCCTCCTTAATGTTTTTTCTGAAATTTTCCTGGCAATTCTTAACACGTATTTTGTGGTGTGAACTTTACTGGAAAGGGTGCAGAAAGAATTGACACCTTTAAATTTTTCAAAGAGTATGTTTCTAAGAGTATGTTCCATTTATTCAAGTCAATTTCTGTGTCCTTTAGTGTTTTAAAGTTTTCTTTGTATAAAATATATGTATTTCTTATGAAATTTATTCCTAGCTATTTTCTTTTATTCCATTATAATTAAAATTTTTCAAATTTCTTTCTAGTATGTTTCTAATTGCTTATTTGTTTATAGGAAAGCTGTTTATGTTTTCAATTGGCAATCTTAACTAAACTCTAGGACCAATTCTAAAGAATTTTCCAGTTGATTGTCCTACATTTTCATCTTCAAATCATAATAATTTTGCCTCTTTTCTAATTTTTTTTCTTTCTCACTTTGATGGTCATTGTATCAGAACAATTTGATAAGTAATAGTGGTGTGATATTCATACTTTATTCTTGATTTCAATGTCATTGCTTTTATTATTGCACTGTGTGTGTGTTTCAGTGAGTATTTGCTTGTGCATATTTTAAAGGTTTTTTTTTATCAGGAACAGATACTGATTCTTAACTTAAAACATTTTTTTATGAAATGACTAGTTTCACTCCTTTAAGTCATTAATATGATGAATTGAATCACACTATGTTGAACTTGTTAATTTTGAATCATTTTGATTCACAAATGAATCTCACTTTATTATGGTAGACTGTATTCCATTAATGTGTTGCTAGATTCTGTTTGTCTTTTTTTTTTTTTTTTTAAGATTTTGGAGTTAGTTGAATAAGTGATACTGGTTTATTTTTTGTTTTCTATACTACCATCTTCTGGTTAGAATGTCTGTCATGGTTTTCTCATTTTTAAAATGAAAACTTGCCTTCTCTTTATGTGCTCTGTGAGTGAAGTTGCTCAGTTGTGTCCAGCTCTTTGCGACCCCATGGACTGCAGCCTACCAGGCTCCTCTGTCCATGGGATTCTCCAGGCAAGAGTGCTGGAGTGGATTGCCATTTCTTCTCCAAGGGATCTTCCCAACGCAGGGATTGAACCCAGGTCTCCCACATTGCAGGCAGATGCTTTAACCTCTGATACCAGTGCTCTAGAACAATGTAAATTAGATTGGAGTTAACTGCTTCTTAATGTTTGTATATATAGTACCTGTGAAATCACTGAACCTTGATTTTTTCAATTTAATTAAGTTATTATTTCATTTATTCATATATTTTGAGAGTGAACCAATTCTTGAACAGCTTTCTTCATTTGGTTAATGGTTAGGTCTGATTTTCATAGACTGTTTAGGTCGCTTTGGGTGGTTTCATAATCTTTTATATAATTTCATTGGATTTGATATAAAATTGAGGAAAATAATGTTTTATATTTCTTGATATCTTCTAATTTCTGTGGTTATTTTTTTTTCATTTTTTTCTAATTTTGTATAGCAGTGCTTTCTTTTTCCTCTTGATCTGGTTAGTTTATATAATTTTTCTGTATTTGAATTTCTTCTTGCTTTGTGCTTTCCTTGGGTTTTTGTTGTTTTTGCTGCTGCTGCTGTTATTCTTTTATGGATTTTCTTAGTTGCATGCTTAGTCGCTCAGTCATCTCTGACTGTTTGCAACCCCATGGACTATATCCCTCTGTTCTTGGGATTCTCCAGACAAGAATACTGGAGTGGGTAGCCATTCCCTTCTCCAGGAGATCCTCCCAACCCAGGAGTCAAACTCGGGTCTCCTTTACTGTCTGAGCAGTAAGAATTGAAGCCTGTAAATTATCCTCTTAGCATTTCTTTAGCCATATTCTATATATCCTACATAGATTTTGCTATGTAACATTTTTATTCTTGTTATAACTTGATATTCTGTCATTTCACTTTTGATTTTATTTTTTACTTAGTATTTGTTTTTTTTTTATAAATCATATAACTAAATTTTAAATGTTTTTTTGTGGTGTAATAAACAGTTGTTATTATGACTATTGGAAAAGAAGATATCTTCTCTGTTTTCAGGGCATAAAATTCAGTCTGCAGTCATCCTTCTATACTGTGAGGAATTGGTTCCAGGGCCACACACACCCCTCTACTCCCTTACCATGGATTCCAGATCTTATATAAAATGGCATAGTACAGTCAGTTCTGTGTATCTGTGGGTTCTGCGTTCATGGATACAAGAGGGTACATTGTATTTGTTCACTTTCTCTTTTGGGGGCTTAGAGGTGAACTAAAACTGGCTTTGTTCTGTTTATTTCTTTAATTCCTCTAGTTTCTTTGCCAATTTTAGTGCTGCATTATTTGGTAGATAAAATTCAAGTTAGATCTTCATTGTAGTTATATGTTTATTGTCCAGTTATTTTACTTTGAAATTAACCTTAATATTGTGATCCTTTTTTGTTTGCATTTGCCTTGTGAGTTTCTTCATTGCTTTTCTTTCCACCTTTCTAAATCACTTTGTTTTACATGTATTTCTTGTATGTGCCCTATGGCTGGATTTTGTTATTTTGATTTGTTACCCGTATTTTCCTTTAATAGGTGAATTTATCCCACCTTTTTGTATTAAAAATGACATACACTTTTGTCTATCATTTTCATATCATGCTTTCTCATAAAATACGTCTTTTTTAAACTTTAATGAATTTTTTGTTTGTATTCTTTTGATACTTTTTAAATTTAGAAGTTGTTTACTTAATGGGCACAATCTAACTTTATAGTATACTATACACATATGTTCCTTGAGTTATCACATTTAAATAACTATCAGTGGATTTCCAGTATAAAAGAGAAAAATTTATATACCTCTACTTTCCTCCTTCCCCTCCACAACCTGTTTTGTTGATACTAATCTTAGTTCTTCTAGGAGGTATCACTTAAACTTCTAAAAATATTTAAATGTATACCTCTTGTTACTTAGCAATGTAGGATCATCCACTTAAACTATGTCCTGTTACATTTCCTGGATTTTACTTTTTCTACATTGTTATAAATTATAATATTTGCATTCTGTGCTATAACTGCATTTTCTCATTGTTCATGCTGAGCTGTATATTTAAATAGGATTCTAGCTTCTTTTTCAACTCCTGGAGTTTGAGCATTATTTTCAAGAAGAGTTCTTGGAAACTAAGTCCTAGCATTTTAGAAAATGTTTTTATGTTGCTCTTATGTTTGTTTTGGCCACACTGCATGGCACGTGGGATCTTAGTTACCTGCCCAGGGATCAAACCCATGCCCCCTGCAGAGGACGTATGGAGTCTTAATCACTGGACCACCAAGGAAGCTCTGTTGTGTTTATGTTTGATGGCAATTGGCTAGATTAAAAAAAATTTAATACTTTTTCTCTTATGAGTTTGTACACAGACCTAACATTGAATAATTGTCTCTAGAGAAGTCTGAAGGGAGCCTAATTTTTAAAACTCCTCCCTCTTAGAAGACTTGATTGGGAGGAGGAGGTGTTGTCTGGATGAGCATAGGATGCTTTATTAAGTATATCATTTTGATTGCTCTATATTAATTTCCTTTTAGTTATACCCTTACCACTTAGAGATTCGCATCTTATACAGAAAATTTTCTTCTAATGGCTATTGTTGTTCTTTTTCACTTGCCTTTTTTTTTCTTGCAGAGACATATTTTATATTGTTTTCTTTTTTTCTTCCATATCTACCATTTTCTCTGTAAATATTTTCAACTTTGTTTTTTTGTCTTTTGGCTTGATTTTTGGCAAGCTTTTCTTTTCTTTCCCATGCTTTGTTGTTTCATCAGATGTTTATTTGACATTATTATAAGCAGTGGCAGTAAAACAGAGAACAAAACAGACAGAAATCCCTGACTTCATAAAACTTATTTTAATGAATTAGTAAACCAACCTGGTGGGCTGCCGTCTATGGGGTCGCACAGAGTTGGACACAACTGAAGCGACTAAGCAGCAGCAAACTATATTAGGTATTGGAGACGGAAATGGCAGTATTCTTGCCAGAGAAATCCCATGGACAGAGCAGCCTGGTGGACTACAGTCCATTGGGTCACAAAGAGTCAGACATGACAGAATGACTAAACTACAACACAAAAGTAGTAGATCATATGATAATAGGTCACAGGAAAAATAATAGAGCCGTTAAGGTCATATAAAGAAGTGTGACATTAATTGCATTTTTGAAAGGTGATCAGAAAAGGCCTTATCGCAATAATGTTATTTGACCAAAGACCTGAAGAAATTAAGAGAGTGAGCTATTTCGATACTTGGGGGAAAGCATTCTAGAAAGAGGGAATAGGTGCAAGTGCCTTGAGATGGGAGTATGCATAGTATTTTCAAGAAGTGTGAGGAGGTCAGTATAGCTGCAACAGAGTGAGCAAATGAATAGTAATAATAGATTAAACCTGGGAGGTAAGGGGCCACATGATAGGCATTTATAGGCCATTATAAATAAGGCCTTTGACTTTTAAGTGAAGGAATAACTGGGTCATCTGTGTTAAATGTAGTATACCATGTATATATACTGTAAGGGTTGTTGGGGTTGGGGCAGAAGCAAGTACAAGAGTTACGAGGCTATGCAGTGATGGGAGTCAAGAGAGAATACGGATTTAAACAAAAGTGATTGTTGATGAAAAGAGATCACATTCTGGATTTACTTGACAGTATAGCTTAAAGAATTTGCTGTTGGATTGGAGAAGAGAGACTGGGATGATTCTAAGCCTTTTAGTCTAAACAGCTGGAAGAGGAATTGTTGCTTTCTTGTATAGGAAAAACTGCATGACATTTCAAGGGAATAAAATCAAGACTTTTTGGTCATGTTAAGGTTAAGAGAGCCATTAGATAGTGGGCAAGTCTGCACATATGCCTGGAGTTCATGAGAAAGAACCTTATATCTAGGGGTTTTCGGTATATGGATGCTAGTGAAAGCTTTAAAACTGAGTGAGATCACCAGAGAGGGAAGTGTGGGTAGAGAAGGATTTCAAAAGCAGAAACTTAATGTACTCCCAACATGTAGAGATTGGGGAGATGAGGAATCAGCAGAGGAGGCTGAAAAGAGTGGCCAAGGAGTTGAGAAGAAAACCAGGATGGTCTGGTGCTTGAGAAGTCAAATGAAGAAGGCATTTTAAGAGTAGGAGATGATCCTTTTTTCAAAGGTTGATAGGAGTATGTCAAGGCTGTATACTGTCACTCTGCTTATTTAACTTCTATGCAGAGTACATCACAAGCTGGAATCAAGATTGCCGGGAGAAACATCAATAACCTCAGATATGCAGATGACACCACCCTTATGGCAGAAAGGGAAGAGGAACTAAAAAGCTTCTTGATGAAAGTGAAAGAGGAGAGTGAAAAAGTTGGCTTAAAGCTCAACATTCAGAAAATGAAGATCATGGCATCTGGTCCCATCACTTCATGGGAAATAGATGGGGAAACAGTGGAAACAGTGTTACACTTTATTTTTTTGGGCTCCAAAATCACTGCAGATGGTGACTGCAGCTATGAAATTAAAAGACACTTACTCCTTGGAAGAAAAGTTATGACCAACCTAGATAGCATATTAAAAAGCAGAGATATTACTTTGCCAACAAAGGTCCGTCTAGTCAAGGCTATTGTTTTTCCAGTGGTCATGTATGGATGTGAGAGTTGGACTGTGAAGAAAGCTGAGCACCAAAGAATTGATGCTTTTGAACTGTGGTGTTGGAGAAGACTCTTCAGAGTCCCTTGAACTGCGAGGAGATCCAACCAGTCCATTCTAAAAGAGATTAGCCCTGGGTGTTCTTTGGAAGGAATGATGCTAAAGCTGAAACTCTGGTACTTTGGCCACCTCATGCGAAGAGTTGACTCATTGGAAAAGACTCTGATGCTGGGAGGGATTGGGGGCAGGAAGAAAAAGGAGGACAGAGGATGAGATGGCTGGATGGCATCACCGACTCGATGGACATGAGTTTGGTTGAACTCCAGGAGTTGGTGATAGACAGGGAGGCCTGGCATGCTGCTATTCATGGGGTCGCAAAGAGTCGGACATGACTGAGCAACTGAACTGAACTAAGGGCTGAGAACTGACATTGGGTAGGAGCATGAAGTGATCAGTGCCCTTGACAAACAAGTTTTTTGTGGAATGGGGAGTACAACCATAATGGGAAGAGAGGAATGTGAACAGCAAGAATAGATATTTCCAGGAATTAAAAAGGGAAGACAGAAAAACGGTAGTTGGAGGGGAAACTAGGATTAAGAGGGGCGTTTTATTTGTTTTCTAACATGGTAGGAAAGGGCATATTTATGTGCTGTTGGGAACAATCCAGGAGAAAAGGGTACATTAATAATGTGCTAGAATTGCATGGTCTGGTCTGTTCTCCTCTTTGTTGATTCTGTTACAGTCATTATTTTTGTGGTTATTTTCTTTTTTCTGTTTTTCTACTGAGCTCTAAGAGTTATGTCATCTCTTACATTGTTACATTTCTTCCATGAGTCCTTTTATCTCTTTGAACTTGTTTCAGAAATGCTGTATCTCATTGATTTCATGGAGAATTATTCACAATTTTCACCTGCCTCGTGTAATTTTCATGCAGTTTTCTTCATATATGGACTTTGGTTATGATGTTGCTTTTTTCCCCTTACAAACACATTTACATAAGACTTAATATTGGTTCCTTTTTGATTATTGGTTATCTTTAACTGGAGACTTTCTTCTTAGATAAGCCATTTTCCCAATAATAAAGTTGTGGGAAGAGATTGGGAAATCTAGGCAGTTTAAATTTTCCCAGTTTTGGAAGACTTTCTCACCAACAGTTTTTTTTCCCAGTAGTATGACTCTACTCAGTGAGTGGAGAAAAAGAGCCCCCTCTGTCACAGGTTTTTCTTGTTTAGGTTCATAAATACTATATGCACATTAGAATCACAACTTTACCCATACCATTAAATGAGAATCACTGGCAGGGGGCAGCCAAGGAAAGGGGTAAGCTGAGTATATATATACTGGTTTTAAGACTTTTCAGGTGATCCTCAGGTATAGTCAGGCCTAAGAATTGATGGTTTAGGTTTTACTTTATGCTGACCAAGATTTTGGCAACAGTTTTTCCTCCACCAAATGCCAGGGTGGATGTTCACATTTTCCTTGATAGACCCACACATACTTCATACTATGCAAGGGCTTCTAAGATTTGTCTTAGGTCTGCCACCTTTTTTGGAGAACTCTAAATTGTACTCACTTTGTTTGATATATGCAGCCAGGTATCTTCTGTGCATAGCTTAGTCTGGTTCCATTTTTTAAATGTTACTGTGAAATATAATACACATATGTAAGTGCATAAAGTGTAAACAAACATCCATGTAACTACCATACAGATAATGAAATTGAACATTTTCCAGAATTCCAAAAGTCCTCTTGAGGCCTCTTCCTAATTATAATTCTCTTTCTCCTGTCATAAAGGTAGGCACTGTTCTTTATTCCTTACTTCTCTTTCTTATATTCAGGGTTATTGATGTTTTGTAGTTTCATCAAATCAGGAGTTCTCTATATATCTTGTTCTATCTCTTCCATTTAAGGAAAGAAGGTACATGAATGCCTTTATTATTTCATCTTTAACTGGAAGTAGAAGACTATTGATTTAAAGAAATTAGAACCAGATATATGCTTGAACCAGATATATGTTTGAAGATTGAAGGCGGGAGGAGAAGTGGATGATAGAGGATGAGTAGTTGGATGGCACCACCAACTCGATGAACATGAGTTTAAGCAAGCTCCAGGAGTTGGTGATGGACAGGGAAGCCTGGCATGCTGTGGTCAATGGGGTCACAAAGAGTCAGACATGAATGAGTGACTGAACTGAATTGAATATACTTGAATCCATTAAATGCTTTATATTAGTCTGATTTTTTAATATTTTATTTCATTTTCTTAAGTCAGAGATCTGCCCCAGTGGCAGATAATATGTACTGATTGCTAATTCAGTGTGTGATACCCTAGTGCAGGCTATTGGCTTGATTTGATTTATAGTCTCATCAGTATATGTGAAATTATAAGATAGGAATTTTAAGCATTTCTGTTACAGCCATATGGCATTGGAGTTTTCAGTATAAACTAAGAATACCAGTAATGCATGCATTAACTACTTTTTAAATTTCATTTTGTTTTGGATATCCAAGAATTTAAATGTATATTCAAGTTAATTAAAATCTTTTCTAGGAGTATGAAGCCATCTACCTAGCAAAATTAACAATACAGATGATGTCACCACTTCAGATAGAAAGGTCGTTATCTGTTCATTCTGGCTCCACAGGTAAGGATTTTTTCATTTTGGAGCAATTTTGGGAGATAGATGATATGAAAAGTAGAAGAGAAGACGCATCTGTCACTCATTAGCAAGTTACACTGAGCAATTTAAATTGTTTAGAAACTTTTGGATGGGCTATTAAAATAATTTCAAATTTTAATTGTATAATTAATTATGTATTATACTGAGCTTCTGTGTGTATGCCACTAGTTAAGTAGAACTTGCTGGTTGGAAGATCAGATTTCCATTTTGTTGAGCTTTAAATCTTTAAGTAGTTTAAAGTGAAAGTGTCAGTTGCTCAGTGGTGTCCAGCTCTTTGTGACCCCATGGACTATAGCCCACCAGGCTCCTCTGTCCATGGAATTCTCCAGTCTAGAGTATTGGAGTGGGTTGTCATTCCCTTCTCCACAATTAAGTAGTATAACTGTGTTGCAAAGATTAATAGAGGGGTCTGGTAGTGGAGGCCCTAAATACACTTAGGTGATCTTACTGAAAATAAAAGGTGGCTACTAAGTGAAAGCAGGGTGACTCAGTTTCTCTTTTGCCATAAATATTTGTCCTTTTTTCTTCCCTATTTTAGAGTGTTTTCTCCCCCATTTAATGATCCAGGCATGCTCTCAAAATCTTTTAACTTTTACATTCCTCTCTAAGACCTTGCTACCCTTTTTTGTCTCCTTTCTTTTTATTAGAGCATTCATGGAATTGATTAGTTTATTATTTTTCTCTCCCAGAGTTCCTGTGAGTCTTATTTGCAGCAACAGCCTTTTAAGTTAGGAAAAGTAGGTTACATACCTGGTTAGTGTTGGATCTAAAAATTGAACACTGGTGATCTCATCTACAAGTCCAGCACTATATTATACCTCCTTAGTGATGAAACTATATAACCACTCTTCCAGCTTAACTTCCTAGTTGTCATTGACACTTTAGTTTGCAGCTTCTATGTAATCATTTTCCAAAATGGGAGGGTCTGTTTCTTCAGTAACAAAAATTCTTTCTTTTTATAATACCTTTAATCTCAGTATAGTTCAGGTCTGTATTGGCCTCCCATCCTAAGTGTTCCATATATTGTGGCCAGACATATTTTCATGAAAGATAATTCTAATAGTGGTTTTCTTCTTGTCTAAAAGTCTTCATTGGCTTAATTTTTTACTGAAGCAAACACATCATAGATAGTAATTAAAGGCCATTTTGATCTTTATTTGTATCTCTGACTGTACCTCTATATATGCACTGCAGAAAACTGAGCTACTAATGGTTTCCCGTGTGTCTTCTATTCTCCACCTAGAAAGCCTCACATCCAATCTCTCCATAAAAACTTGGTTCAGATGTCATTGCCTCAAGAAAACATGATAATTAACTTATTCTTCCTCTAATTTCTAGTTTTTCTGCCCTAGAGCTTTATCTGCACCTCCTCACTTTCTGCCTTGAATTAGTTGTCGATGTCTGTCAACCTCCTTTAGTAGAATCAGATGTCGCACTGCAGCTGAATGTGTTACAACAGCTGTGTTTAGACTTCAGGCTTCCCAGGTGGTGCTAAGGTAAAGAGCCTGACTGCCAATGCAGGAGACATAAGAAACACGAGTTCAGTCCCTGGGTCAGGAAGATTCTCCTGGAGGAGGGCATGGCAACCTACTCCGTATTACTGCCTGGAGAATCCCATGGACAGAGGAGCCTGGTGGGCTGCAGTCTATAGGGTCGCAAAGATCGGACACAACTGAAGTGACTTAGCATGTACGCACACATTTAGACTTATTTTATTGACTAGCATATTTTCTTCTTTATTCCGTCAGTACTGTATTTCTGTTCTTATTAATATTGTAGTGAAATACTAGTTTCCCATTGGAATCCAATCCACCCTCTGGACTAACATTATTAACTATGATTTAGCACAACTTTTAGGGCATAAGTTTGAGGTGATGTAATTATTTGGCAGATAATGCAGCAAACCCTTTACCAGTTCAGTTGTTCCCTAAAGTTTTCCTCCATTGAGACTCAAATTTCTTGATTATGATTGTTGGGCATATACAATCCCACACATACTCTGTGTGGGTAATTTCTGTACTAGCAGACTGTGATACGAGGAGTAGATAAAAGAAATTCTCTTATCTGCTACATGCCTTCTTTCCAATTCTACACTTGTTGGTAACAATCAGTTTCACTGGAAAAACATTTTTGACAGCATCTGTGAAAACAAAAGAATAATTAACATCTACAAAATAAAATTATACAAATTATAACTTCATAAAGTTATATGAAGTTCATAAATAATATGTTCTGAGTCACATGTTTATGATGGATGCCTAGAAAATGGTAACCAAACATTTATGAACTGTTATTTTAAAAATTAATGTTCATTATATAAAATACCTTAATAATTATTAAGAGGGACAATGTCACGAAGATATAAAGTTCTTTGGGTAATTTGTAACAAAAGTATTTTCTCAGTACAAAGGTTTACTAAAAATTCAGTCATGAAATTTTCATTGTCTATATATGATAACACTTCATGAAAAATGAAGCCTTTCCTAGCTGTAACATTCTAATGAATGAATTTATTTAAGTTCCCATTATACCATATGTTATGTTCATGCAATAACTTTTAGGCAGTTTGAAGAGAACACATGAAGAAGATGATGATTTTGGAAACATGCAAGTGGCAGCTGCGCAGAATGGCTGATTCAAGAGCAACCTTATAGAGGATATGAATTTCTATTTGAGGAGAAAAATACTACAGACAGTAATAATGTAAAATGGTAAAAACACAAGTAGTTTCTTTTCAATTATATGTTGCTTCCAGACGTGTTTCTCTGCGACTTGTTGAGCAACATTTTAAGGTGTTGGACTTCTGCAATAGATGGCACTGATGGTTTTACTCCTTTTTTTTTTTTTTTTTTAATTCTTTACAGTTTTATTATAAACCAAGAATTTTGGACTTGCAAAGAGGTATTATTGCAATAATGCACTTTTCATACTTGAAATTTATTTGTATGATATAAAGTTGTTACTTTAAACAAAATGCAAGTTAGGGGGACTTGTTTATAAAATCTGGGTAATTTATAACAAAAATTTCCTAAAAGTTTGCTAAAAATTCGTTTTATGTTCTACATATTACATTTTTAAAATAATTTTACAGTTCAATTTTATGATGGAGCCTCTTACAGAAACATTAACAAATGTAGGAATCTGCCACATTTCTTTTTTAGTATAATTCAATAGTTTATCTTTTAATTTTTTAAACTTCTTGGTCCCTTATTAATAATCTTTAAATCATGACAGCCAACTGTCCTTATTTTAACATGATCCAAGTATTGCTTCCTTTCCTATTACCTTCCTAATTTTATTCTGTAGAAAGAAAAAGTTTAATGAACAAAGGAAAATGTTTGCTTTATAATACGAGATGTTCACAAATACGAGGAGAGTTTTAAACTTTCAAGTGACTTTCCTTTAGCATTCTTAAAAGCCAAATGTTCTGTTTCTTCTTTTCGGAGTCTTGTAGCCCATTTTTTCTTTTCCAAAATGGTTCTAAATATAATAAAACAATGTAGCACTATTTTTCCTAAACAAAGCCCAAAAAAGAAAAGTGCCTTGCCTCATTAGAAAAAATAAATAAATCCTTATGACCTCTAAATTAGTATGTAGAACAAGTGAAAAGTTTTGAACATTTTTCTATGATTTTTTTTTAAACGATTATTTAAACTGAAAGTCTTAAGGCTTGAAGAAACCTGAGTAAATTATTTGGAATATGGAACATTTACTCCTTCATTTTATGTTGTCTTAATGATTCTGTGAGATTGTTCTGGCTCAGACAGTAACTTTTCTTTGAGGATGCATTTTTTGTAGAAAAGTGATTGTGGAAGACTTCAGTGTATACAAATTAGTGTTGTAATCAGTTCTTTACATTGAGTTAATCCAAATTTCCCCCATAATTTGCATTAGCAAAGTCACTTTATGGATCCTAGGTTTTCCATGTTTTTATTTATACATATAAAAATTGTTCTTAAAAAACATTTTTACTATTTTAAGTATGATGTTGGGGAGGAGAGGAGTGTTTTAACTTTTTATAGTTGATGATTTAGGGTAGCACAAATGAAACTCCTTTGTATTTCATTTTTCTCAGTCCTCTCTTGAGGTGCTTTACTGATGAGAGTGATTTCCATACCTTCCTTTGGTACCAAGAGGTACCACATAAGGTAACCTATTATACCAACTTACCTACTTTGCTTTCCTCCTTGAGGTGAAATAATACAGTAAAAGTTTTTTAATCCAGCATAACAGGAGAGTGTAAGTGAATCAAAACTGCTTTGTTAATTAAGCGTTAATTCTATTGACCCAGGTGGTTTTCTTCTGATTTCTCTTCCCTTCCCCTATTTTACCACCCTAAAAACAGCATATTGTCAATCCCTTGAGGTCTTATATTCTGTTGTATGATTGGTGTGTTGTATCATTGGGTGTGGTGGTCTAGTATAGTCAAGATTTGCATTGAGTGTTCAGAAATTCCAGTTGGTTAAGTGCCAGATAACACAGCTTTCCTGATATAGATTACTATTGGGTAGGTCAGCAAAGACTCTTTTGCAAACTAATAATCTATGATGCTCCTTCCACAAAAACTGCTTAAAAGAATCTTCATAATAGTCCATTTAGGTTTTAAAAATGAGGCAGTTAAGATTTTCTAAATTAATTTCTTAAAATATACATATCCTCTCTAGTAGTCTGGCCAAGAATACAGGTTTGGTTATTGAATTATATTTGGTAATTTTCCACTTTTAATCACTGTAATTTTTATGTTGCCACTAAAGTGCCTGCCCAGCACTGTAAAGACTCTCACAGACACTAGAAAAAGGGACTTCATTTTCTTGAGTACAAATTAATATGGACAAAAAGTTTATTTTTTCTTTCATATAAGAACACTGCAAGTTTGTTTTGAGTATATTCTTCCATCCAGTGTTCAACTGGTTCTTCTGGTAGCTCTTCCTATTCTTTTTATTTGGTTCCGTATAATTCCTCTATTTCCTTTGATGTTTTGTGATAGCTAATTATAGTACATTTAACCAATCATGATTTACTTTATAGAATATTTGAATAATATATGAGTGACTCAGCACCCAATTATAAGCATTAAATATTAATCTGGGCACAGAATTTAAAATATCACATCAGAACATAGGAGAACTGCTTTATTGTCCATTTTGAAAGTATGAAACTTAAGTATTGAAAATATTCAACTAGAATGGCAGTATTCTTACCTTGTAATTTCAGTCCATTGGTCTGTGTTAATTTCGTATCAGATGTATAAAGAACAGTTACCTTTGTTTATTTGTAT
Source organism: Aepyceros melampus (assembly GCA_006408695.1). Lineage (NCBI taxonomy): Eukaryota > Metazoa > Chordata > Mammalia > Artiodactyla > Bovidae > Aepyceros > Aepyceros melampus. The sequence goes on from SJXQ01011405.1 coordinate 241,609, forward strand.
CTACTCTGTGGTGGAAATGTTAAACCATGATAGCTTTTGCTACCAACTTTCAACCACTTAACTTTCAGAGCAGTATATTTGTTTTGGGAGGATTTTGTGCTTCATCTGAGTTTAGAAGTAATGTCAGAAAATGTTAAGCATGTCCTTTTAAAGAAAATATAAGGTTTCTAATTGTCTTATTACCATGGTAATTTAAGTGAATTTAGAAGTATTTAACTGCAATCTTGAATTATAAGTTGGGATGCATATATAGAGATATATATCAAAAATCTCAACTTGATGTAAAGTAAATGAGCAGTTACCTGGCGGATTTTTTTTTTTTTTCAAATAACTGTTTAATCCATAATTCCATAACAGACTTAGCTTCACCTCAATATTTTTGTCCATTCATCAGTGCTCCAATAAGAAAATGATAGGAAATAGCTGAAAATTACTAAAAGATTTTATTTTTTTTATTTATTAGAAAAATAAGTTGCTAGGGTCTTTGAATGCTGGATTTTTTTTGTCTTACCCATCCATGGCAGCTAAAAAAAAAAAAATCACTCAAAATATTCAGGTTTACATGTTAGCTCTCTCTCATAGGGAGTTGCCATACCTCACAGTTCAAAGTGTATTCTATAGATCAGTAACATTATACTGACATGTAATTGCAATTTACTATGCAGCAAAAATGATTCAAGAAGAAAAATAACCTACAGTGTCTATTTACCTTTGTATAGACAATTGCTTAAGTTACTCTGCTTTTAACATTTGTACTTGGATAAAATGCTTATTATGTATGTATAGGAATGTCACAGTGCAAGATGCTGCTAGCTCAGGCACAAAGTATTAAAATTATTTTGTGAAGATTGGTGGTTGTATTAAAACTGTTGTGCCATTATACCTCAAAAAAGATTGAAAAGTTCATTTATACTGCTTATGTCATAACCGCTTTACTTAGATTGTTGTCTTCTAGGTAAAAGTAACCCAGTTTTAATCCTGCACACAGATTAAATCTGAAGGACAAATGAACATTGGATAATGAGAAGCACTTAAGGGTATTTTCTAAAATATTGTGATTACACACATAAAAATTATGGTCAGTACAGGGAAGTCCCAAGTTTAGGCTCAAGATATTTTTAAATGATTATTTGAACAAGTTTGGAGTTGAAAGTGAGGGAATTTGTGTCTTAAAGAAGAGGTAAGGTCATTGAAAGCTTCCAGCTCATTTTAAAAAATACTTCTTGCTTTTAGTTTTCCCCTTGTTAGCCTACCTAATAATATCCTTCATCAAATCTGAGATGTCATCATCAGCATCACTACACCATCTTTTTGATCCCACTAAAAGGCAAAAATATTGCTGAATAAATCATGACAAACCATTGATCATAAAATGCATCCAGATTTCCAAATGTTACATGTAAAAAAAGATGTGCATTTTAGTCAGTAAAATACAAATATATAAAACACATGGAGCAAAATAAAAATCACAACTGCCACTTCATTATACCTTTTCAAAAGTGAAGAGTACTCAAAAATGTATTACTGAAATGTATCTATGCAGTTTTTTCATATTCAAGTTTACCCACAGGATGCCTTAGTAAAATCAAGCTTCTCTGTTTAACTAAAGCTAACTGCAGATCATCAATTTCCTCAGTGACACAATTTTTATGTGTTATACCTTACCTACAACTTTTGTTTCCTATGGGGGAAATTTAAGATAAGATCGTAAGAACATTATTTAAAGGGATTTATTGAAATAGCCACCTTATAGTTTTACTTCACGTTGTTTAGTGGTAAGAAATGTAATAAAACCTTTGCCTTTTATTAGGGTACACCCCCCTAGCCACACAGGGATCTTAGCTCCTCAACCAGGGATCAAACTCATGCCCCCTGTACAGGAAGCAAGGAGTCTCAACCATTGGACCACCAGAGAAGTTTCTTTTAGGTTTACTTTTTAACATGGGTTTTTAATTACCAGGATATACCTAATAAAGCTACTGTTACCAAGGTTATAGGACTCTTTTTTCTTAAAAAGCAAAATTTAGTTTTTTTGCTTTCACTAGGGACATACCAGTTCATCTGCCTAGGTCATCAGCAGGTAAGTAGCACACCCTCTATTCGTAAAGAATTTCTATTATTTAGAAAGTTAACTAGCTTTACTGCATGGAGGGAAATATGAAATCTAGTTGAAGCAGGTGTGGGTCAACAGGATGAGAAACAGGTGGTTTGTACTTTCTATGCTCCTTTTACAAAGAGTACACAAAATTAAAATTTTACTAACCCTGACTCGACCTAAAATTTCAACAGACAACTCAAGAAAAGCACAGAAAACATTAAGATTCTAACAAAATTATTCATATGAACAGGTTTAATGTAACATGGAATGCAGAAGATAAGACCAGTAGTGAAGTATCTAATTCTTATTTCAACTTAAAAAAAAACTAAAATCAAAATAGGATAGTGACCAGAATAATAGTACCATTATAGTCACATTAAATAGAAAAGCTTCCATCAACATTTTAAGGATGTAATAAATGTAGTATGATACATTTTAAAATGTTCCACAGCTTTGTAATCCGTTTTTCATAAAAATTTTAGAAGACAGGCTTTGGACACCCCATGGAAAGATGAGAAATAAGGTTAGAAACATATAATATACCAGATTTATTTACTAACTCACTGTTAAAAAGTACCTTATATTTCTCTTAGATATTTAAACAAATGGATAATTATTATATTTCACATATAAGACAGGTAGTACTTCAGCTACATTAGAATTATAACAACTTTTAGATGTATATTTAATTGTCACATATTATAAGTTAATCTTCATTTTCTACTTCTTTTAAAGGCTCACCAGGTTGTCTGCCAGTACAGTATTAGGATTGGCAAATGTTGGACTGTACTACATTTAGTTATATCTAACATCCAATTTCATGTAATGTGGAATGACACACTCTTAACTGGTATTTAGATATATTTCTTTGAAACAAAAATATTAATTTTATGAATGTGATAAACAATCTTATTCACTGTATGCTTTTTTTCTTTTAATGAGCAGTACAGATAGCAGACACATAACTCCTTACTACCTATACTCTGACCACTAAGAAACGAAGCGAAACTTTAGAAAAATACAATGCAAGAAAAGATTCAAGTTAAAAATATACTCCTTTGGTTAAAAATCATCCCCTTAATAATTTATTTGTAATCTAAACTCAGCATGTCCCACCAGCCCAAAGTAATCTTCTAAGTGTCATTATACTTGTATCACAATCCAGTATTTATGGAGGTCACCTGGTTGCAGCAACAAACTATTTAACTCAAGGAAGAGAGTATAGCCTTGCTGCATCAGCTCCTTTGATAGATGTCTTTCTTAAAAGATTTTATTTTAGAAACCTCCGACACATGTAGTTTTCTTCAGATACTGTATATCCAAACTTTTTGTAGAAACCAACATTTTGTGGTAGACATTCCAGGGTAATCTTATAACAGTTCAGTTTCTTGCTTAGCAAAGTAAGGGTTGATAATAACCTGAAATTTTTAAAAGGGTTGGGGGGAGAGGTATAGAGCATTTGTTAATAAAAATGGATATTAATAACAATGTGAGTGAATAGTTTACAAAACTTTGTTTACATTACAAATAGGTTTATATTATGGCCTTTCTTACTATATTCATTTAAAATTCAGGTTACATATAAAGCATTTAAATCACCCAAAGCATTTTATTTTGTTCCAAATATACTTTATGTGGTAATCTCTGGTCTATTAATAACAGAAAACGCACCCCAAACCCTCTTTTCAAGTAGATTTTAAAATTAATGTTAACACCAAACACTAGCAGCCTTTTAAAAAATATGGCCAAAATTGGTCTTTGTATCTGAATTCTATTCATACTATTAGTGTTGAACAGTCAAAACTATTGTGTCAACATTCCCACATAAAGTGGATAAATAATTGCTTTGTTCTTTATCACTGTAAAAGCTACCTAAATATCTGTGAAAGAATGTATCAGGTTACCTATGGATTTAGCCTAATTAATATGAAGTGGAAACACAAACATCTTTGTAAATCCTTAAAGAATCCAAACCAAGTATAAAAATGTGATTCTAACTGCCTTAAGGAGAGAAAATTAGGAATTTCTCATGTTGCCCATATAGAAAAAAAACCATCATTCTGAAGATGGAGCCTCTTGCTTGAAGTTACACGATTATAAAAGGCATGGCCAAGTGAACGTGCACCAGAAATATTAGAAATGGGTCTGTTTTGTTCACTGAAGTGAAGTCGCTCAGTCGTGTCCGACTCTGCGACCCCATGGGCTGTAGCCCACCAGGCTCCTTGTCCATGGGATTTTCCAGGCAATAGTCCTGCAGTGGATTGCCATTTCCTTCTCCAGGGGATCTCCCCAACCCAGGGATCGAACCTGGGTCTCTTGCATTGTAGACAGACACTTTACCATCTGAGCCACCAGGGAGGATATTTGATAGGTATCAAATACTTTGAATAGTTATCTAGCACATGTGCTTAATATTTACTGAGTGAATTCCTTAAAACTCAGAAAATATTTAAAAGCAAATTCTAACCTATGAAAGTTAAAAGACTTAGATAAATGTATAGAGGATTATACAGTGTAAGGCCAGTTCAGTATATGGTTCTAAAAGTCATATGACTGAGAACATGTCCTTTGTTTTTAAATATGATAGACAAATTACTTGAATCACCAAGTTTCTTCTTCCTAGTAATATGTAAAAGTACTACTATTAAAAGTTAATAACTTTAAGGTGTTGGCTGTTTTAACAGTACAGTTCCAATTTCCAAACTTTATGGCAAAAATTATATATAAAAATACTTTTCATTAAATTCAGTCTAAGCTATAGAGTGAGAATGGGTTCATAATTAATGAGGCTTAAAAAACTTCAAACAGGGAAACATTTTTAACAAGTATCTTGGCAAGAAAATGTAAACTGAAACACAGAGTAGCTACTTTATCCAGGGTTACCTTGTTTCTGCCTACTTACAATTTGCCAAGCTGCTTTCCTCTGCATTCATCACTAACAACAACATCTTCTACTCGTCCTCTCTGAAAATATTTACAATGTTTAAAAGACTAAGCATGTAGGTTTTGTTTTTAGTTAAATCAACAAATGATGGTAAGAATTCATTGATAAATGTTTTATAAACCTTAACTTCAAAAATTACAAATTTTAAAACTTACTATAGAGGAAATAATACAGTGAATCAATTTGTGACCTAATTCACCCATATCCTGAACCATCCCATCTCATTATTTTAAAACAAATCTCGGAATCCACATCACCAAAATGTAATCTTGTTATTAAGGTACTACATCCATTATCCTATTCTGCTTAAAAGCAATTTATTTCAGACATACAGTATACTAATTTCTAGTACAGAAACCACACCAAAATTCATACCTCACAGAATACATTCCAAGTGTTTCTATCATATTCTCACTGGGTTATCTAGATCTTGTTTTCTTTACTATTTTCCTGTGAATCATGAGAAGTGAAGGGACTCTATAGGCATTAGAATGGTCATGTTTAGAACATATTATTCTGAACCCTTTACCACTGGGAAACTGATGGGAATTTGTGTTAATGTAGTACATTCCAAGTGTCATTTTTGAAAAAAATTATCATTAGTGATTCCAAACATTACTGCCCAATTCCACAATGCTGACTTGATTTCTCTACATCTATACCAGTTCTCTTCAAGAAGATTAGAGATAACAAGGGAACATATCATGCAAAGATGGGCTCGATAAAGGACAGAAATACCTTGGACCTAACAGAAGCAGAAGATATTAAAAAGAGGTGACAAGCATACACAGAAAAACTGTACAAAAGATCTTCACAACCCAGATACGATGGTGTGATCACTAACCTAGAGCCAGACATCCTGGAATGTGAAGTCAAGTGAGCCTTAGAAAGCATCACTACGAACAAAGCTAGTGGAGGTGATAGAATTCCAGTTGAGCTATTTCAAATCCTGAAAGATGATGCTGTGAAAGTGCTGCACTCAATATGCCAGCAAATTTGGAAAACTCAGCAGTGGCCACAGGACTGGAAAAGATCAGTTTCATTCCAATCCCAAAGAAAGGCAATGCCAAAGAATGCTCAAACGACTGCACAATTGCACTCATCTCACATGCTAGTAATGCTCAAAATTCTCCAAGCCAGGCTTCAGCAATATATGAACCGTGAACTTCCAGATGTTCAAGCTGGTATTACAAAAGGCAGAGGAACCAGAGATCAAATTGCCAACATCTGCTGGATCATGGAAAAAGCAAGAAGAGTTCCAGAAAAAAACATCTATTTCTGCTTTATTGACTATGCCAAAGCCTTTGTGTGGATCACAATAAACGGAAAATTCTAAACGAGATGGGAATACCAGACCACCTGACCTGCCTCTTGAGAAGCCTATATGCAGGTCAGGAAGCAACAGTTAGAACTGGACATGGAACAATGGACTGGTTCCAAATAGGAAAAGGGAGTACATCAAGGCTGTATATTGTCACCCTGCTTATTTAACATATATAGAGTACATCATGAGAAATGCTGGGCTGGATGAAGCACAAGGTGGAATCCAAATTGCTGGGAGAAATATCAGTAACCTCAGATATACAGATGACACCACGCTTATGGCAGAAAGTGAAGAGGAACTAAAAAGCCTTTTGATGAAAGAGGAGTGTGAAAAAGTTGGCTTAAAGCTAAACATTCAGAAAATGAAGATCATGGCATCTGGTCCCATCACTTCATGGGAAATAGATGGGGAAACTGGAAACAGTGTCAGACTTATTTTGAGGGGCTCCAAAATCACTGCAGATGGTGATTGTAGCCATGAAATTAAAAGACGCTTACTCCTTGGAAGGAAAGTTATGACCAACCTAGAAAAGGTCCGTCTAGTCAAGGCTATGGTTTTTGAAGTGGTCACATGACCACTGGATGTGAGAGTTGGACTGTGAAGAAACCTGAGTGCTGAAGAAGTGATGCTTTTGAACTGTGGTGTTGGAGAAGACTCTTGAGAGTCCCTTGGACTGCAAGGAGATCCAACCAGTCCATCCTAAAGGAGATCAGTCTTGGTGGTTCATTGGAAGGACTGATGTTGAAGCTGAAACTCCAATACTTTGGCCACCTGATGCAAAGAGCTGACTCATTTGAAAAGACCATGATGCTGGTAAAGATTGAGGGCAGGAGGAGAAGGGGACAGAGGATGAGACCACCCGTATGGCAGAAAGTGAAGAGGAACTAAAAAGCCTCTTGATGAAAGTGAAAGAGAAGAGTGAAAAAGTTGGCTTAAAGCTCAACATTCAGAAAACGAAGATCATGGAATCCGGTCCCATCACTTCATGGCAAATGGATGTGGAAACAGAGACTTTATTTTGAGGGGCTTAAAAATCACTGCAGATGGTGACCACAGCCATGAAATTAAAAGACGTTTGCTCCTTGAAAGAAAAGCTATGACCTACCTAAACAGCCTGTTAAAAAGCAGAGAGATTACTTTACCAACAAAGGTCCGTCTGTTCAAAGCTATGGTTTTTCCAGTAGTCATGTATGGATGTGAGAGTTGGACTATAAAGAAAGCTGAGAGTCAAAGAATGATGCTTTTGAACTATGGTGTTGGAAAAGACTCTTGAGAGTCCCTTGGACTGCAAGGAGATCCAACCAGTCCATCCTAAAGACCAGTCCTGGGTGTTCTCATTGGAAGGACTGATGCTGAGACTGAAACTCCCAATACTTTGGCCACCTCATGCAGAGTTGACTCAGTAGAAAAGACTCTGATGCTGGGAGGGATTGGGGGCAGGAGGAGAAGGGGACAAGAGAGGATGAGATGGTTGGATGGTATCACCGACTCCGTGCACAAAAGTTTGGGTGAACTTTGGGAGTTGGTGATGGACAGGGAGGCGTGGTATGCTGTGACTCATGGGGTCACAAAGAGTAGGACACAACTGAGCGACTGAGCTGACCTGAAACCAATTCTAACACCTTACAGAACAATTTTTAGCAAACAATTCATTTTCTGTCTCACAACTCTTAAGAGAATGGGAAAATGACTAAATGATTTCTAGAAAGCAAAACTATTCCAGGCTATATTTTGTTCTCATTTTGCAGTAAAAAGCATTGGGAAAACAGACTTGTCTGATGGAAACTCAAAGTTGATATCCATTTTACTCATAAGCATTAATGTGAACACATACCTTAGCACAGGAATGGATGAATTTATGTTCTATTATCAGAGTTGCTGTAGCAACTATCTGGCCTAAAGTTACATCTTCCACAACTGTAACATAGTAATCCCCAGATTTCTTCATGTGCTCAAAAGATTCTGTGGAAATTGGAAAAGACTGTTATATAGACATTAAACTTTATTAGGTGCCAAAAAAAAAAAACCCAACCTAGAATTAGCTAAACAATTTAATGAATATTTAAAGCTATTTTACCACAGTAAATTACAACTTTTGTGTCTAGAGAAAATGTCAGTTATTAAGCATGACCATGTATTTGAAACATCAGCAGTCAGTACTGAGTAGAAGATAGTCCATACATTTAAAAGATCTACTAGCAGAATGAAAGAAGGCTAATACAGCTATTTTACAATCTGACAAAGTAGTTTTCCTTTTGTGATCACAAGTGTTTCATGATTACATGACCCATTTTAGAAATACAATCATTTTTGTTTGCTTTGAAAGCACCCTGTGAAATAGATAAAAAATAAGTCTCCATTTCCCAGTAATTTTTCCAAAGCCACTTAGCAAATAGGAGTAAAAATGGAATAAATAGCTTCCCCTCAAACTGACTTATATTGATGAAATAATGATTTCTCATCTAATACTCCCGCAAAGAAGAATTTCAGAATAAAAACTGAGCCCAAGTATTAACATACTCTTTATTTCCACAGTTGTATTCTAGTAATGGGTCTGAAATAGGAAGAAATAGATTCAGAGAAGGAAAACAGAATGACAAAATAATAACCTTCATTTCAAGAGGGTCATATAGAGTACAAAATAAAATTACCTATTGAAGAAAATGAAGAAGATAGGAAGACAGTGTTAAGAGCACTGGATGGAGTTAGGAAGGTTGTAGTTTTTTCCTTACCAACAACTCCCTGTGATTTTGGGTAAGTCAATTGACCTTTCTGGGTCTCTGTCCTCACATATTTTTATTACATTTTTTGATGATGAAATTTCTCTGCCACCCAGGTTCTATGCTATAGTAATTATCTAAAAATAGCCAGGTATCTTGTAAAACATAGTTACTTTTGGATTCTAGAATAGATTGGCCACATTAAACAAACAATAGCTAATTTGTTATTTGAATATTTTCCAGCTATTTGAATAAAACAGTAGACACTGAACAGAGTTTGAAACAAAAATAAAATCTTGTTTCCCTTTATTTCTTTTTCTTTAGTAAAAAGAGGCTGTAGGACTTATCATAAATTGTTCTGGGTTGACAACTCCAGTCTCCGTCAGCTGACCTAGTACCTTAAAAAAACCTAGTTTTGAAAAACAGATTTCAAGTCATGAGCAAATATATATTAAAAGAAGCAATGTGTCAAGCTGGTGGGCATTATTTTTTCAAAACTTTCTGTAATGAACCATTCTTATTTTAAAAGATTAAACAAACTCATTCTTTCTATATAATCAATATGTAAAATAATAACAGATTTTACTAATGTTTTTGCCTGCATAAGATTTTTGGAGTAGTGCTGACCTTAAGACTCAGTATATAGAACCAGCATATACAGTTTTAAATGTAATTTGCAGGGATGTCAAGTTTTCCCAAATGTGTGCTTTGGTTTTACTTAAAAAATGCAAGATTCTCATTATGACCAAATATGATATTATTTGTAAAACACAACATTATTGAGACAACAGTTTTTTTAAAGATTACTGATTGTTATGTTAATATGAACAGCACAGAACTTTGGGAATCTTAACTTTTATATACTGAAGAACTGATTTGACCAAAATAATTTAAGATTTCCTGCCAAAAGAAACTGTAAAAAGTTGATTTTTGATTACTGAAATTTAAGGATATTATTTTGGAGAATTTAGATATTAAAAAAAGGAATACATGTAGACAAAACCTTTTGCAACTATCCAAGGCAAATTATCTTCATTCTCATTTTCCATCCAGATTCTTAGAGAAGATTCTTTGTGTCATTATACAAGGTAATTTCCCCCTTTTGGCTGCTTAATTAGGAAGGAGCACTGTTGTATATAAGTCATTTGAAAGGGTGTAATACAGTACTGTAGTACAGTAATATCTGGCCTATACACATTGTAATTAAGTTCTCAGTCACTTTAAAATTTAAGCACAAAAAAGTAATATGAAAGTCAAATATTTAAAAAAATTATCAGCATCATCATGTATGTGGAAAAAACAATGCTAACTCTAAGTCTAACTAGGATTTGTAAACTGAGCCCATACCTCTATTTAAATCAGCAGTACAAGAGGCCTCAAAACCAAACCTTCTCCAGGCTGTGTTGGGGAAATGGCTGGAGAAAATGTAGCTGTATTCTGACTCCAGTCCACTTCTTTGAGTAGACTTGGGTCAAACATAGGAGTTTCATCAGGTTTCATCTTTGCAGTAAGATCTAAAACAAAATTTTAAATGTTAAGGCATTTATAAAAAATTTTTGATTGGCAAGATCGTCAATTTCTTAATAAAAATAAACGGCACTTAGAACAATCTTAACAGGTATGTAAGATACTTATTTTATTCTATCCTGAATGTAACATCAAATGCCACAGCTAGACCTATATAGAAAACTCAGAAATTCTGTCATATAGTAAATGAATGAGTAAATTTAGAAATTGTTACACTTTTAAACTCCATTTTTCTAACAGGACTTTTAAAACATTTTTTCCTATGGGCCAGTGCTACTAGTGTAGCATTTTGAATAACTGACTTTTAAATGACTTCATTTATTTATTTTTTTTACATTATTGGATTAAGGAATTGGTTGGTTTTATCTGATACTAAGGAAGACTACTGAGCATGTACCTTTAAAAAAATATGAACCATGAACAGAATTCACTGGAATATTTGGTCTCAGCTATGATAAATTCACACTAAGTATCTATTGGATTTTGTTTTGATAGCAGGTTTTCTACAAATCTAGAAGTTGCTCAGCTGCATCTAAGCAACTTTTTAAGAATAGCCTGTGTTTTTCATGCTATTGAAAAATGATCAATTATGGTAATTTTCTCTCTTTTTTGAACATTCAGAAATGGTCAGGTTCTTATTAGGTGTAGTCTTAATAAAACTGAAACTAAATGAAAGCTATAATGCTAGAATGAAAAACCTGAAGCATAGAAATGGGTGGGGGGGCACAGTTCTGTAGAAGAGGGTTGCTGGAGGAAACAGTCTTCCAAACAGCTCCTAGGAGAATGTGTGGTAACACTAAGCTCTCATTTCTAACACCACACCTGGTTAACAGAAGCCAGAGTTGATCCTTGAACAGCACGGGTTAGGGCACCAATCCTCCATGCTGTCAAAAATGCACAGTAGAAAATTTGCATACAACTTGTACTCCGCCCTCCATATCTCTGGTTCTGTAACGGGGGAATCAACCTACTTTGCAATGTGTAGTACTATAATATTACTGAAAAAAATCTGTGGGTAAGTGGATCCTTGAAGTTCAAACCCATCTTATTAAGGGTCAACTGTATTCTATTTGATATCTGCCTCTAGTTCTTTGAAACAAAGAATTTAAAGACAAACCTATCTATGTATATGCATAATATACTACCATAAGGCAATATAGGAAAAAGTTAAAGTCCACTTAACAACAGAATAACCCCCCAATAACCCAACTCCCAGATGTTCTCTTATTTCATAAATCACAGTATGTCTAAGGGCAACTATTTTCAGCTTTTCCATAGAGCTAGATTATATTGCATAACCCGATGTAACTACATAGGGAATGCTAAAATCTAGCAATCTAGCAGAGGCTTTGGGAAGGTAGTGTGGTGTAATGAAGTTATTATTTGTTCAGCACTTATTATGTGCCAGGCATAGTTCAAAGAACTTTACTGACTCACTGTAATAAGCCTAGAGTGCTGATGATGATTATCTCCATGTTAACATGAGGAAATGCAGGTGTAGACAAGTAACACCCAAGGTCACAGAATTATAATAGCAAAGCTGAGATTGAAACCTAGACAAGGAAAGACCACAAGCTCTAGAGTCAGACCTGATATTCAGATGTCAATTGTCTGATCATGGCTATGTAAATTAAACAATGTTTCATTTGTAAAATGGAGATGAAACTGTTGAAGAAATGGCTTAGTTTATACAAACACCTGACAGTGGCTTGCACACTATACATGCTCAACAAGATATAATTTAGTTAGCTACTAATTTAAAATTTATTTTTTATATGTTCATGTTAACTTTTCTAACTTTTTATATATTCATGTTTTTTCACTTTTAATTTAATTCATGAGTCATACTGCTGGGTACAGTGGCTACAAAAAGGTTATGCTTATGTAAACTGAAAACATTCTTGGAAAAGAAGAAAAACTTGCGCTAAACCCTATGCTTGGATCTAAGAACAGTAAGGAAAGGAAATTGTGATGATTAAAACAATCATTCATAAAATTTAACCAGCTTATGGTCTATTTGGAGACTTCCTTTGTGGCTCAGCAGTAAAGAATCCACCTGGAAAGCAGGAGATGGCAGGAGACAGGTTTGATCCCTGGGTCAGAAAGATACTCTGGAGGGGCATGGCAACCTACTCCAGTATTCTTGCCAGGAAAATCCCATGGACTGTAGTTGGACATGACTGAAGCGACTGAGCACACACCCATAGTTCATTTGAAAGAGGTTTTTTTTATAAGTAATTAAGTGCGTGCACTTTAGTATTTGTCCTAGATAACTGGGCCCCTGAAGCTCTTGAGCACTCTAATCTGAAAGAAGGGGCTTCCTTGATAGCTCAGTTGGTAAAGCCGCCACCTGCAATGCAGGAGACCCCGGTTCGATTCCTGGGCTGGGAAGATCCTCTGGAGAAGGGATAGGTTACCCACTACAGTATTCTTGGGCTTCCCTTCTGGCTCAGCTGGTAAAGAATCTGCCTGCAATGGCCTAGAGAATTCCATGGACTGTTTAGTCCATGGGGTACCAAAGACTTGGACATGACTGAGCCACCTTTCAGTAGGTAAAGAATCAGCCTACAATGCGGGAGACCAGGGTTCAATCCCTGGGTCAGAAAGATCCTCTGGAGAAGGGAATGGCAATCCACTCCAGTATTCTTGTTTGGAGAATCCCAAGAACAGAGGAGCCTGGCGGGCTACAGTCCATGGGTTGCAGGGTCGTACACGACAGAGCAACTAACACATAAAATTTAGTCAAAGCAGCACTCATAACCTATATTTGGAAAGAATTTCAGGTTAGTTAAAATTCTTAAAGCATTCTGGATAGAAATAAGAATCCATATTCTTACCACAATCAAAAATTAATATCAAAATGTTTATATGAGCTATTTTATGAAACAGCCCTCTCCCGCATTGCAGCAGACACTTGACCATCTCAGCCACCAGGGAAGCATACTTAAGGTTACCTTCTTTTATTTTACTATGTCCCCATGTAATAAAATTCTGTTCAGTTCAGTCGCTCAGTTGTGTCCAACTCTGCGACCCCATGAATCGCAGCACGCCAGGCCTCCCTGTCCATCACCAATTCCCAGAGTTTGCTCAAACTCACATCCATCAAGTCGGTGATGCCATCCAGCCATCTCATCCTCTGTCATCCCCTTTTCCTCCTGCCCCCAATCCCTCCCAGCATCAGTCTTTTCCAGGGAGTCAACTCTTTGCATGAGGTGGCCAAAGTACTGGAGTTTCAGCTTTAGCATCATTCCTTCCAAATTCTGTTAATGTCCAACTAATATATTGAGAAAGTTAAAGTAAGATGTGATTTGATACTAAATTTCAAAAGATTTTAGAAAACAGCAAAATTGTTAAGTTTGTTTGGTTTGCAAAAGATAATTTTCAGTATCTTAAAGTGCTCCCAGGTACCACGTTAGGAATTTGAAGCCGAAGTCCATCATTTTCACTAGAGTCTTATTTGGGGTTTGGGATTTTTTTGGCCAGGGGTCGGTGTGCTGCTTGTGGGATCTTAGCTCTCCAACCAGGGATCGAACCCAGGTCTATGGCAATGAAAGCACCAAGTTTTAACTCCTAGACTGCCAGGGAATTCCCTCGTTGGGGTCTTACTTTGAAGATTTTAGGTTAATTAAAAACTGAACCCTAACCATTAAGTATTTCTCAAAAACCTGTTTAACTACTAAGTTAGCATGTATTTAAAGGCCCATAATGCCTAAGATTAGCACAATAAATGCCTAGTGAATGAATAACAAATGGTATTAGACTTATCTGGAGGTCATTCAGAAAATCCGGAAGAAAAAAAAATTCCAAACTGCCACAAGTTATATCACAAAAACCATACAGCAAATTTTTACTAAGATCACATCAGTTGGTTGACCATTCTTTGGACACAATTTCAACAGGTTTCTCAACATCTTTATGGATATACAAGGGATAAGCTGCTGCTAGGAACAAGCAACTGAGAGCAACAAGTAATAGATACTAGGAATGAAGATTTCAGAAGTTGATATAAAAATTTAAAAAACAATCTAAGGTCAAATCTAAACTTGTCTTTATATCTCATGAGCTCTTGGAGCATTACTTTATTTAGTACATGATTAAAGCAGGAAGGGGGACCTTGTGCTGTTTGAGACTTTGGGGATCGTCTACATACATTTCATAACAATAATAATTTGAATTTTGTTTGAACCTAAGAACACTTCATTCACTGATGATTTTAATAGGCCTGGCTATATTATTATACAATTACACTAGAGTTGAGAATTTTAAAATTTCTTGATAGTTTATTTTATTTCTATAATTTAGGCATTATTCCCAGTCTATCCATGAGCACGCTATAGCACGTGGAGCTTTCGGGACTTGACCTCAAGGTAATAGCCAATGAATGAATCTTAAATCCTCCAATGTCGTTCTTGCCCTACAGTACCATACTCAGCAGAGGCCAATCTTTACAACATCGTGCCAGACTGGGAGCTATCTCCCCTGTTCTAAAAAACGTCAGTGAATTCTGCCTAATGAAACTGACCTAAATGATTCCCTGAGATCCATTCTAGGATTCATTCACGAGTGTATATCCTAACAAGACTAGTCGTCCTTCAATTTTGTATGGCATTTTAAGAGTTCGATTTACATAAATGTTAGCTCCTGTAAGAGAAGTCACAATACTTAGTGTCTCTAAAGGGTAGAATCCCCTGGAAGAGACAAAGGATGTCCGTCTTTCCCACAGTGAAACCCCAATTTAATCAGTGCAGGAGGTGATCTTCGGAGCAGAATCAGGTCCTCAAGTGGCTCCTGGCCGCCGTGGGGTGCTCCTCCGAAGGGAAAGGGGGGCCAACGGCGTTCATGCCCATTTCAAAACCGAAGGCGGCAGAGACTGAACAGCTGTTTCAATCCCCCACGTTAAAGCTGCCGAACGAAGAGTTAATTTCACCCTAGTCTCTGCTCCTGCCTTGCCAGGCCACCTCCTGCACGGCTGGACCACTGGCCACCATCCCTAAGCTCTGTTCCAGGCGTGCGTTCGCTCAACTTGCCCCAAACTGCCCTCTACGCCCCGCTGTGCACCCAGGTGGCGAAGATAAATGCCTGGCTCCCTGAACGGAATCTGCCCCCGCCCCTCGCCGGGCCTAGCACGCCTCGCCCGGGGGTAGCAGTCACACCTGTTTGATAAACCTGAAGGCAGGCCCAACCCGGCACTCAGGGCATCCGGTCCGGACCCGCTCTCTCTCCCGACCCCCCAGACCCTCTCACCCGTAGAGGTCAGCAGTCTGCGCTCCTCTCCAGGCTCGACGGATTCTCACCCACCCGGGTACACTGCACAGGATCCGGATCCGGCTTCAGAGCCAGCCCCACCTCTTCCCGCCTCCCGTGCTACAGCCCGCTGCACCTCGGCCGCTGCGCTCGCAGCCGCCGAGACGTGGCAGCACCAACGCCTCCAGCCCGCCCCTGCCCGCTTACGCAGGGCCGCGAGCAGGGCAGGGGGAGGTGGCTGCGGAGGGGGCGGGGGCGAGACCCGGAGGGCGGGGCGGAGGGGAGGCGGGACCTGCGGCTGACGTCAGCACGTGGGGCGGGGGCCGGGAGGCGGCGGAGATTTCTCTGGAAGTACACCCGGCCGGCGCCCGGAGTCATCTCGGCCCGCACCTCCTCGTTTGTCAGGCTCCCACTACAGCCTCGGTGTCGCGGTTTAATTGGAAAATAATTTTGCCTCGGAATCACCTAAGCACTGTAAGTGGTGACTAGGGTGTGTATCTTTGATTCGGAGACCACAGTTTCAGCGCCTTGCCCTCTTGTTTGCCCCTTGTTGCACCTTCCCTTCAGAGTCAATTCATTCATTGATTAGGACTTCGGGTACTCACTGGAGGCTCGAAGCTCCTCATCCTGTTTTCTGAGTCACAGATCCTGCCTCTGTGAGGTGGAGCCCCTGCATTCTACTCTAAGACTAAGTTTTATTTCCCGCTCAAACCCTTTTTGGAGGAACACGTGACTCTCAGCTGCGGCAACTTTGCCTCCCAGAAGGCAATTGACAATGGGTGGTCATTTTCAATCTTGAGTCTAGGAGAGAAGTGTTACTGGCCTCTCACATGATGATAGAAAGAGGTGTGGGTAGAAGTCAGGGACGCTGCTAAATGTTTTACAGTATACAGGACAGCTCCCCACAACAAACAATGACCTGGCCTGAATGTCAGTATTGCTAAAGTTGAGAAACCCTGGATTAGAATAAGAAAACTGACTTCTCTGACCTCTTACCTCCCAAGCGACTTACCTAACTAGCAGGTGTCCTCATTTCACAGATTGGGAAACAACTTCAGAAATGTTAACTACTTTACATAACCAAAGTTATAAAAGCCAGTAGCTCTTCTTCCTTCTCTTGTACCATAAATTTTAATTTATTGACTTTGTTTTTAATACTTCAAAGGATTAGCATTTTCTGCTTATTTGTGAGACTTAAATTTCAGATAACTTCTTGGTTGATGTATTCTCAAACCTTCAAATATCTCTATCCATCCTTGTTTTTGCCTTCATGTATACAAAACAATTAAGATATAAACAAAAGTAAACACTAATCTTAAGAAGGGGGCTTCCTACGTGGCACTTGTTCAATTGCTCAGTCATGTCCGACTCCTTGAGACCCCATGCAGCACGCCAGGATTTCCCGTCCTTCACCATCTCCCAGAGCTTGCTTAAACTCATGTCCATTGAGTTGCTGATGTCATCTAACCATCTTGTCTTTGGTCATCCCCATCTCCTCTTGCCTTCAATCTTTCCGAGCAATCAGGGTCTTTTCCAATGAGTCTGCTCTTCCCATTAGGTGGCCAGAGTATTGGAGCTTCAGCTTCAGCATCAGTCCTTCCAATGAATATTCAGGACTGATTTCCTTTAGAATTGACTGGTTTGATCTCCTTGCAGTCCAAGGGACTCTCAAGAGTCTTCTCCAGCACCATAGTTTGAAAGCATCAAATCTTCAGCGCTCAGCCTTCTTAATGGTCCAACTCTTACATCCAACATGACTACTGGAAAAAAACATAGTTTTGAATATACGGACCATATTTATTAGCAAAGTAATGTCTCTGCCTTTTAATACACTGTCTAAGTTTGTCATAGCTTTTCTTCCAAGGAGCAAGCATCTTTTAATTTCATGGCTGCCGTCACTGTCCGCAGTGATTTTGGAGCCCAAGAAAATAAAGTCTGTCATTGTTTCCATTGTTTCCCCATCTATTTGCCACAAAGTGATGAGACCAGATACCATGATCTTTGTTTTTTGAATATTGAGTTTTAAGCCATCTTTTTCACTCTCCTCTTTCACTTTCGTCAAGAGGCTCTTTAGTTTCTCTTCACTTTCTGCCATTAGGGTGGTATCATCTGTATATCTGAAGTTATTGATGTTTCTCCCTGCAATCTTCATTCCAGCTTGTGCTCTATTCCAGCATTTCGCATGATGTACTCTGCATATACGTTATATTTAACTTATATAGCAAGGTGACAATATACAGCCTTGATGTACTCTGTTCCCAGTTTGGAACCAGTCCATTGTTCCATGTCCAGTTCTAACTGTTGCTTCTTTACCTGCATGCAGGTTTCTCAAGAGGCAGGTAAGGTGGTCTGGTATCTCTTTAAGAATTTTCCACAGTTTTTGTGATCCACACAGTCAAAGACTTTAGCGTCATTAATGAAGCAGAAGTAGATGTTTTTCTCAAATTCTCTTGCTTTTTCCGTAATCCAACGGATGTTAGCAATTTGATCTCTGGTTCCTGTGCCTTCTCTAAATATAGCTTGTACTTCTGGAACTTCTCAGTTCGTGTTCTATTGAAGCCTAGCTTGAACGAGTTTGAGCATTACCTTGCTAACGTGAAATGAATGTAATTGTGTGATAGTTTGAACACTCTTTGGCATTGCTCTTTGGGATTGCAGTGAAAACTGACCTTTTCCAGTCCTGTGGCCACTGCTGAGTTTTCCAAATTTGCTGGCGTATTGAATACAGCACTTTAACAGCATCATCTTTTAGGATTTGAAATAGCTCAGCTGGATTCCATCACCTCCACTAGCTTTGTTCTAGTGATGCTTCCTAAGGCCCACCTTGCACTCCAGGCTGTCTGGCTGTAGGTGGCGCTAGTGGTGAAGAACTTGCCTGCCAATGCAGGAGATGTAAGAGACATAGATCCTTGGGTCAGGAAGATCCCCTGGAGAAGGAAATGGCAACCCACTCCAGTATTCTTGCCTGGAGAATCGCCATGGGCAGAGGAGCCTGGTGGCCTACAATCCATAGGGTCGCAAAGAGTTGGTCACAACTGAAGCAACTTAGCATGCATGCAATCTTAAGAAACATACAACCTTGTTTTCTTTCAGACTTCTGGTCCTATGTTTACAACAAGTTCCTCCTGAGCAAAAGAACCCTGTGGATTTTATAATTTATCAGTGAAATAATCAGTTACAAAATTGATCACAAACCACAGGATTTCTAAGAGGTACCCCAGAAGATGTGCATTCAAGACATACTACTCCCTCATTGTACATGGGAACCCAGTTCTTCCTCAACAGTCAGATTCAGTCAATCTGGCCAGACAGTGACCCTCTTTTCTTTGACTGTCACGATGAGCTCAAGGTAGCCCAGTGACAGTATCAACTAATAGTTTAATAGAACCATTGATGTGTCCTCTAGTGATTTTTTTATGGTTTCTTTTTTTAAAAAAATAGAATTGGCATAAAACATTGTATTAAATATTAGTTTTAGGTCTCCAACATGATGATTTTGATATATTTATTATATATATATGGGGAAGTGATCACCACAGTAAATTTAGTTAACATCCATAAACCTCACGTTATTGCAAATTTTGTGTGTGTGTGTGATGAGAATTTAGGATTTGTTCTCTTACCAACTTTCAGATATACAGTACAGTGTTGTTAACTTGGGCTTCCCGGATGATATAGTGGTAAAGAATCTGCCTATAATGCAGGAGAGGCAAATTCAGTCCCTGAGTTGGGATCCCCTGGAGAAGGAAATGGCAACCCACTCCAGTATTCTTGCCTGGGAAATCCCATAGACAGGGAGACTGGCAGCCTACAGTCTACAGGATCACAACAGAATCAGGCACAACTTAGCAGCTAAACAGCAATTGTTAATTATAGTCACCATGTTGCTCAGTTCAGTTGCTCAGTCGTGTCTGACTCTTTGCAACCCCATGGACTGTAGTACACCAGGCTTCTCTGTCCATCACCAATTCCTGGAGCTTGCTCAAACTCATGTCCACTGAGTCGTTGATGCCTTCTAACCATCCCATCCTCCCTTGCCCCATTCTCCTGCCTTCAATCTTTCCCAATATCAGGGTCTTTTCCAGTGAGTCAGTTCTTCCCATCAGGTAGCCAGAGTATTGGAGCTTCAGCATCAGTCCTTCCAATGGATATTCAGGACTACTAATTTCCTTTAGGATTGACTAATTGGATCTCCTTGCAGTCCAAGGGACTCTCAAGAGTCTTCTCCAACACCGCAGTTCAGAAGCATCAATTCTTCGGCACTCAGCTTTCTTCACAGTCCAACTCTCACATCCATACATGACTACTGGAAACACCATGAAGTGAAGTGAAGTCGCTCAGTTGTGTCCGACTCTTTCTGACCCCATGGACTGTAGCCTACCAGGATCCTCAGTCCATGGGATTTTTCAGGCAAGAATACTGGAGTGGGTTGCCATTTCCTTCTCCAGGGGATCTTCCCAACCCAGGGATCAAACCCGGGTCTCCTGCATTGTAGGCAGACGCTTTACCGTCTAAGCTACCAGGGAAGCTGGAAACACCATCAGTTCAGTCGCTCAGTCGTGTCTGACTCTTTGCGACTCTATGAATCGCAGCACACCAGGCCTCCCTGTCCATCACCACCTCCCAGAGTTCACTCAGATTCACGGCCATCGAGTCAGTGATGCCATCCAGCCATCTCATCCTCTGTCCTCCCCTTCTCCTCCTGCCCCCAATCCCTCCCAGCATCAGAGTCTTTTCCAATGAGTCAACTCTTCGCATGAGGTGGCCAAAGTACTGGAGCTTCAGCTTTAGCATCATTCCTTCCAAAGAAATCCCAGGGCTGATCTCCTTCAGAATGGACTGGTTGGATCTCCTTGCAGTCCAAGAGACTCTCAAGAGTCTTCTCCAACACCACAGTTCAAAAGCATCAATTCTTTGGCGCTCAGCCTTCTTCACAGTCCAACTCTCACATCCATACATGACCACAGGAAAAACCATAGCCTTGACTAGACGGACCTTAGTCGGCAAAGTAATGTCTCTGCTTTTGAATATGCTATCTAGGTTGGTCATAACTTTTCTTCCAAGGAGTAAGCGTCTTTTAATTTCATGGCTGCAGTCACCATCTGCAATGATTTTGGAGCCCCCAAAAATAAAGTGTGACACTGTTTCCATTGTTTCCCCTTCTATTTCCCATGAAGTGATGGGACCGGATGCCATGATCTTCGTGAAAGTGAAGTCATTTGGTCATGTTCGACTCTTTGCGACCCCAAGGACTGTAGCCCACCAGGCTCCTCGATCCATGGAATTTTCCAGGCAAGAGTACTGTAGTGGTTGCCCCTTCCTTCTCCAGGGGATCAGATCTTCCTGACCCAGGGGTCGAACCCAGGTCTCCCGCACTATAGGCAGACACTTTACCATCTGAGCCACCAGGGTAGAAGAGTGATCCATAGCTTTGGCTATACGGACCTTTGTTGGTAAAGTAATGTCTCTGCTTTACAATATGCTGTCTAGGTTGATCATACCTTTTCTCCCAAGGATATATATTTTTTGATGTTAGTTTTAGAAGGTCTTGTAGGTCTTCATAGAATAATTCAACTTCAGCTTTTTCGGTATTAGTGGTTGGGGCATAGACTTGGATTACTGTGATATTGAATGGTTTGCCTTGGAAACAGATCATTCTGTCGTTTTTGAGATTGCACCCAAGTACTGCATTTTGGACTCTTTTGTTGACTGTGAGGGCTACTTCATTCTTCTAAGGGATTCTTGCCCACAGTAGTAGATATAATGGTCATCTGAATTAAATTCACCCATTCCAATCCATTTTAGTTCACTGATTCCTAAAATGTTGATGTTCACTGTTGCCATCTCCTGTTTGACCACTTCCAATTATGGCAGAAAGTGAAGAGGAACTAAAAAGCCTCTTGATGAATGTGAAACAGGAGAGTGAAAAAGTTGGCTTAAAGCTCAACATTCAGAAAACAAAGATCATGGCATCCGGTCCCATCACTTCATGGGAAATAGAAGGGGAAACAGTGGAAACAGTGTCACACTTTATTTTTTTGGGCTCCAAAATCACTGCGGATGGTGACTGCAGCCATGAAATTAAAAGACGCTTACTCCTTGGAAGAAAAGTTATGACCAACCTAGATAGCACATTCAAAAGCAGAGACATTACTTTGCCGACTAAGGTCCGTCTAGTCAAGGCTATGGTTTTTCCTGTGGTCATGTATGGATGTGAGAGTTGGACTGTGAAGAAGGCTGAGCGCCAAAGAATTGATGCTTTTGAACTGTGGTGTTGGAGAAGACTCTTGAGAGTCTCTTGGACTGCAAGGAGATCCAACCAGTCCATTCTGAAGGAGATCAGCCCTGGGATTTCTTTGGAAGGAATGATGCTAAAGCTGAAGCTCCAGTACTTTGGCCACCTCATGCGAAGAGTTGACTCATTGGAAAAGACCCTGATGCTGGGAGGGATTGGGGGCAGGAGGAGAAGGGGAGGACAGAGGATGAGATGGCTGGATGGCATCACTGACTCGATGGCCGTGAATCTGAGTGAACTCCGGGAGGTGGTGATGGACAGGGAGGCCTGGTGTGCTGCGATTCATAGAGTCGCAAAGAGTCAGACACGACTGAGCGACTGAACTGAACTGAATTTACCTTGATTCATGGACCTAACATTCCACGTTCCTATGCAATATTGTTCTTTAGAGCATCAGATTTTACTTTGATCATTAGTCACATCCACAACTGGGCACTGTTTTAGCTTTGGCTCAGCTTCTTCATTCTTTCTGGAGCTGTTTCTCCACTCTTCTCCAGTAGCATATTGTGCACCTACCGACCTGGGGAGTTCATCTTTTGGTGTCCTATCTTGCCTTTTCATACTATTCATGGAGTTCTCAAGGCAAGAATACTGAAGTGTTTTGCCATTCCCTTCTCCAGTGGACCATTTCGTCAAAACTCTCCACCCTGACCCGTCCATCTTGGGTGGCCCTACAAGGCTTGCCTCATAGTTTCATTGAGTTGACAAGTGATCAGTTTGGTTAGTTTTCTGTAATTGTGGTTTCCATTCTATCTGTCCTCTGATAGATGAGGATAAGAGGGTAATGGAAGCTTGCTGATGGGAGGGACTGGCTGTGGGGGAATCTGGGTTTTGCTCTGATGGGCAGGGCCATGCTCAGTAAATCTTTAATCCAGTTTTCTGTTGATAGGTTGCTTCAAAATCACTGCAGATGGTGATTGTAGCCATGAAATTAAAAGACTCTGGCTCCTTGGAAGAAGACTATGACAAATCTAGACAGCATATTAAAAAGCAGAGGCATTACTTTACCAACAGAGGTCTGTATAGTCAAAGCTATGCTGTTTCCAGTGGTCATGTATGGATGTGAGAGTTGGACTATAAAGAAAGCTGAGTGCTAAAGAACTGATGCTTTTGATCTGTGGTGCTGGAGAAGACTCTTGAGAGTCCCTTGGACTGCAAGGATATCCAACTAGTCAATCCTAAAGGAAATCAGTTCTGAATATCCGTTGGAAGGACTGATGCTGAAGCTCCAATACTCTGGCTACCTGATGGGAAGAACTAACTCACTGGAAAAGACCCTGATATTGGGAAAGATTGAAGACAGGAGAAGGGCATGACAGAGGATGGGATGGTTGGATAGCATCACTGACTCAATGGACATGAGTTTGATCATGCACCAGGAGTTGGTTATGGACAGGGAATCCTGGCTTGCTGCAGTCAATGGGGTTGCAAAGAGTCAGACACAACTGAGCGACTGAACTGAACTTCTTCCAAGGAGCAAGCATCTTTTAATTTCTTGGTTGGAGTCACCATTTGCAGTGATTTTGGAGCCCAAGAAAATAAAGTCTCACTGTTTCCATTGTTTCCCTATTTATTTACCAGTAAAGTAATGGGACTGGATGCCATGATCTTTGTTTTTTGAATGTCGAGTTTTAAGCCATCTTTTGCACTCTCCTCTTTCACTTTCATCAAGAGGCTCTTTAGTTCTTTTTCGCTTTCTGCCATAGGGTGGTGTCATCTGCATATTGAGCTTATTGATATTTCTCCTGGCCATCTTGATTCCAGCTTGTGCTTCATCCAGCCTGGCATTTCACATGATGTACTCTGCATATAAGTTAAATAAGCAAAGTGACAATATACAGCTTTGACGTATTCCTTTCTCAATTTTGAACCAGTCCATTGTTCCATGTTTGGTTCTAACTGTTGCTTCCTGACCTGCATACAGGTTTCTCAGGAGGCAGGTAAGGTGGTCTGGTATTCCCATCTGTTTAAGAATTTTCCGCATTTCTTTTGTTGTGTGTGTGTGTTTGCTAAGTTGCTTCAGTTGTGTCTGACTCTGTGACCCTATGGACTATACGCCACCAGTCTCCTCTGCTTCAATGTTGGATACATGTAAATCTATAAATGCTATATCTTCTTATTGGATTGACCCCTTTATCATTCTTCTTCATCTCTTATTATACGTTTGTCTTTAAGTCTTTTGTCTGATGTAGATATAGGTACTACAGTTTTATTTGGGTTTT
Source organism: Aepyceros melampus (assembly GCA_006408695.1). Classification (NCBI taxonomy): domain Eukaryota; kingdom Metazoa; phylum Chordata; class Mammalia; order Artiodactyla; family Bovidae; genus Aepyceros; species Aepyceros melampus. Next base: position 265,983 of record SJXQ01011405.1, read on the forward strand.
GTTTGCATAGACTATTTTCATCACTTTTTGTTTCTGTGTGTTCTTAAAGCTGATGTAAGTCTCTGGTAGACAGCATATATTTAGTCTTGTTTTTGTTTTGTTTTTTATCCATCAGCCATTCTATATATTTCAATTGGAGAATTTATTCCATTTATATATAAGGTATTAATAAGTATGAACTTATTGCCATTTTGCTGATTGGTTTCTGGGTGTTTTGTAATTCGTTTGTTCTCTTCTTCTCTTGCTCTCTTCTGTTGTGATGGGTGATTTTCTGTAGTGGTAACCATTCATTTCTTTATCTTTTGTATACCTACTATACGTTTTTGCTTTGTGGTTATCATGAGGCTCACATGAAATATGCTTATTTATTAACAGTCTATTTTAAGTTGATAAAAACTTAAGTTTGCACACGTTCTGTAGCTCTACATTTTTACCCCCCTTCACATTTTATATTTTTGATTTCACAATTTGCATCTTTTTATCTTGTGTATGCATTAACAAATTACAGTAGTTGTAGTTATTTTCAGGTTTATAACTGACTGACCCACCACCCTTACAACATTAGATTATTCTGAATTTAGCTCCACCTCATTAAAGTCTTTTTCTGGGATTTTATCTTGTTCTTTTCTTTGGAACTTATTCCTCTGTGTTTTCCATTTTCCCTGACTGCCTATATTGGCTTAATGCCATGTCTCACTCTTGAAGGAGTGGTCTGATTTAGAAGGTGGAACTTCTTCAACGCTGTTTTAGCTTATGCCTCTCACATGAACCTTTGTGGTTATCCAAGCAGCCTTCTGTGTTCTTACAGGCTCCCAGTAGTTGAGGATCTGCCAAGATTTGTCTGCATCCCAAAGGGGAGGATCTGTCAGCACCCAGAGGCGGACTAAACGGAAGCCAAACCCTCAGGCAGCATACTTTAGTATGTGAATATTTTCCTTCAGGGGAGGACTGGTAAATGAATCTGTCTGCTCCCTCTCTGCTGAGCCCTGAGGGGATAGCCAGTTTAAAGCTTTTTTTCTTTTTTGCTATCATCCCATTGAACCCATGAACACAAGGCCCACAGGTCACTGATGCCAGACCTCTGAGGGGCAATCACAAAACTCCAGGTGGCAGATGTGTGCATAAGCGCCTTTCTCAGAGACACCAGCAGTATAGAGCAGGGCACAGAGCAAGCATTAAGGTGGCGCCCACTGGCCTCCCGGGGCTGTGGAGAGGAGGGTAGTCAGCCCCTCAGGCCACAGCTATTAACAGAGCTAATAGTCTTCTCATAGAAAGACTGGTCAGTTCAGTCTGCTCCCTCCACCCTGGGCCCGGGAGGGCTAACTGGTGAAAAGGTGTTTCTCTGTTACTTACAGTCCGGTGGGACCCTTGAACAGAAGCCTCACTGGCCGCCAAAGCCAGGAGAGCAAGTAGCATCCTCTGGGCAGCAGCCACAAAACCTGGGGCATCAGACATGCACATGAGCCTCTTTCTGGAAGATCCCGGCAACCTGGACGAGGCAGGGGGAGAGTGGGAAGATGAACCCACCAGGCTCCGCGATTTCTGGAAGCAATACAGTCGGCCCTTGGAAGCCTTTTAAGTTAGAAGCCTGTCTCTTGGGCTTTTAAGGTTAGTGACTAGCCTCTTTCATGGAAAAACTGGGTGCATTTCAGTCTGCTGCCCCTGTGCTGGGCCCTGGGGTTTAACCACAGGGAATCCACACAATCTAAGAACTATCTATTGGATTAGTTTGCTATAGCCTTGTGGGCAACACGTCTGCAATCCCTGTTGGCTTTCAGAGCCGATGTTTTGGGGTCCATTTCTCAGGTGGAAGTCTTAAGAGTTGTGATACCAGCAGTGCAGTCCAAACCCTTCAGTCCTCTGGGAGAAGCTGAGTTGTGAGTTCTCTGCTGGTTTTATGTCACTGCACAGGATGAGGTTTATGGTGAAATTGTGTCCTATTTACCCATTTTGATGTTGGGGGGTTTGGTTCATCTGATGTGTATGAGTTGCTCAGTTAGTTTCCAGATATCTTTCAAAGGAAATCAGTCTGTGTGTAGCTATAGATTCAGTGTGTCTGTGAGAAGTGGTTTCAGGATTCTCCTGTGTTGCCATTTTGAAGCAGAAAAACATTTTTCAGTTTCTTACAAGAAATGCTGCATCACCAAAATCCTTGTTGGGATGGGTAATGATATTATGTGGGAAAAAATGAATATCAGTGATTGAATTGAAAAGCGACTCAGGATGTGGGATTCAATGAGAAGTTTTAAGAATACCTTAACCAGTTTATTTTCTTCATATTTTTCTCTCAGTGTATGCATAAGAACTAGATATAATGATCCATGTTTAGTTAAGTATAAAGGACTCTTTTACTAAGAGTTAACATTCCAAGTGGAGAAGGCAATGGCACCCCACTCCAGTACTCTTGTCTGGAAAATCCCATGGACAGAGGAGCCTGGTGGGCTGCAGTCCATGGGGTCGCTAAGAAAGTATGTTTTATAGTTTTTAATTGGCCATATTTTTCTTTCTTAGTTTATAATAAACTAAGTTTATTTTATTTTATTAAACTAAAGTAATAAACTATTTTAAAATTATATACCACTAAGAAAAAAGTGCATCTTACAGTAGGTATATCTTAAATAAACTACTTCATTTGGTTCTCATATGAATACTGTGAGATCAGGCAAATGAAATTTGGGGAATTTTCATTTTCTTCCTGGTGAGGTTGTATTTTATTTTATAGTTTTGAACCTAACCTAAAAAACTAGTTCAGAGATTTGTTTTCTGTAACATTCAACCACACACTTAGGGCGTTTTTTACTGTTGAGTAGATCATGTTCCCAGAGAAGGCAATAACACCCGACTCCAGTACTCTTGGCTGGAAAATCCCATGGACGGAGGAGCCTGGTGGGCTCCAGTCCATGGAGTCGCGAAGAGTCGGACACGACTGAGCGACTTCCCTTTCACTTTTCACTTTCATGCATTGGAGAAGGAAATGGCAACCCACTCCAGTGTGCTTGCCTGGAGAATCCCAGGGACGGGGGAGCATGGTGGGCTGCAGTCTCTGGGGTCGCACAGAGTCGGACACGACTGAAGCGACTTAGTAGCAGCAGATCATGTTCCATAATGACACCTTTCTGAAACTGGGATATTACAAATGAAAGATGAAAGATGGGAGTTTTATGCATGGAGTCAGGGAACACTCAGATATGATAGAAAATCCTGGATAGGAAGCAAAAGATTAAGGCTGGGAGAAATGTGGTGGTATGCAGTGTATCTCAGGTCTGGTCAGAGTGCTTTCATGGCATTTATTGTTGCGTTATAGATTTAGGTCTTGTTCTTGAATCTTTCAAAGGTGGTTCATTTCTCTTAAACTGTGCCTTCAGATTATGAAGCTGTCAGTTTGCCTGGATTGGTAGTCAAGTTCTTCCTTCTATGCAGAAGAAACCAGTTCTGGAAGGATTATTAGTTTACAGAATCAGTGGGAAGCCTGGTGAGACCCAAGATCAGACAATGATGATAGAAGCAGCCAATAGCCCAGTGAGCTGCTCAGAATCTGGGACGACCAGGATTTTGGCCTTTCAGTTTCCTCCTGTCCAAAGTCAAATGTTGTCAGTTCCCAAAACGGGGATTCAGATCATGGGCAGCCAGCAAAGCTACTTATACACTGTATTATTATATATTATGCCATATATGTTTTAATATCACTGAATAGAGCAGTTAAAATACATTTAATATAGCCATATTTAGCTGTAAGGAATTTTTTTTTATTATTGCATTTTTTTTTAAAGAGCACTGTTAAGTACAGTTGTTGTTGTTCAGTCGCTAAGTCATGTCTGACTCTTTGCAACCCCATGAACTGCAGCCAGGCTTCCCTGTCCTTCACTATCTACTGGAGTTTGCTCAAACTCATGTCCATTGAGTCAGTGATGCTATCTAACCGTCTCATCCTCTGCTGCCCCCTTCTCCTCTTGCCTCCAGTCTTTCCCAGCTTCAGGGTCTTTTTCAGTGACTTGGCTCTTTGCCAAAGTATTGGAACTTCAGTATCAGTCCTTCCAACGAGTATTTATTGTTGATTTCCTTTAGGATTGACTGGTTTAATCTCCTTGCAGTCTAAGGGACTCTCAAGAGTCTTCTCCAACACCACAATTGGAAAGATTCAGTTCTTCGGCCCTGAGCCTTCTTAGTGGTCCAACTCTCACATCCTTACCTGACTACTGGAAAAACCATAGCTTTGACTATTAGACCTTTGTCAGCAAGGTGATGCTTCTGCTTTTTAATATACTGTCTAGGTTTATCATAGCTTTTCTTCTAAGGAGCAAGTGTCTTTTAATTTCGTGCCTTCAGTCACTGTCTGCAGTAATTTTGAAGCCCAAGAAAATATAGTCTGTCACTGTTTCCATTTTTTCCCCATCTGTTTTCCATGAAATACAGTTGACCCTCTGTATCTACAAGTGTGCATCCATGGATTCAACCAAATATGGAGCAAAACCGTAAAAAAAGAATTCCAGAAAGTTCTAAAAAGCCAAACTTGAATTTGCCACGCATCGGCAACTATTTACATAGCATTTGCATTGTATTAGGTATTATGAGTAATCCAGAGATGATTTAAAGTATATGGGGAAGGGACTTGACGTCTACAGATTTTGTTATCCCCAAGGTAGCCCAGTTGGAACCAACTTGTTGCAGGTATTGAAGGATAACTTTCCTGGAAAACCTGCAAAACATCCCCAGAACTTCATCCTGCTATAGGCATGGCCATTTTTATTAACTCCTTCCTTGTCAAAAGTTAAAATATATAGGAATATTATTCTCCTAGAAAAAAAATCCAGTTTTGTTATGAAATATAATATGATTCCCTTGCTGAAATTCACCTATAAAATCAGACATGCCTATATGGATGGTAGAGGGCCATTTTTAGACGTTTCTTAATTACACCAAACTCCAGCGGTCACTTGACTTCTGTCTCTGAATTCTCAGTCTTTCAGTATCTAACACATCATTTATTTGTTTGCTTATTGATTACTGCAAAGGTAATGAATGATTATTTTAAAAATTGCAACATTACAGAAATGCAAAACGAAGAGTCCTAAGTCCCCATAACGCTGCCCTCAGGGATAACTCCTGTTAGCAGCTTGGTAGCTTGTACTCCAAACTGCCTGGGTTCCATTTCCAGCTTCTGCATTTAGGTGTCAGCCTTGGACCAGTTATCTGCCCTCATGCTGCCTCACTTTCCTCAGTGTGATAGTAATGGCTTATGGGGGTTCATGAGGGTTTTAGTAAGACAATGTGTAAAGTGTTCAGTGTTGTTCCTGGCATATAGAATGAGCTTAATGAATACTAGTTTTTCTACATGTATTCCTCTGGATAAGCTAGATTATGTTGCCATTAACAAACAACCCCCCAAATCTCAGTGATTTAACACAGCGAAGGTTTATTTCTTGCCAGTGCTATGTGTCTTACATAGATTGGCAGGACTGACTCCTCACGCAGTCGTTCAGAGACCCGAGTACTGGAGGGTCCACCATGCTGCGGCCGCACCCTGGAATACAAGGCCCCATTAGTCACCATCTGAAGGAGATCAGCCCTGTGATTTCTTTGGAAGGAATGATACTAAAGCTGAAGCTCCAGTACTTTGGCCACCTCATGCGAAGAGTGACTCATTGGAAAAGACTCTGATGCTGGGAGGGATTGGGGGCAGGAGGAGAAGGGGAGGACAGAGGATGAGATGGCTGGATGGCATCACTGACTCCATGGGCATAGGTCTGGGTGAACTCCAGGAGTTGGTGATGGACAGGGAGGCCTGGCGTGCTGCGATTCATGGGGTTGCAAAGAGTCAGACACGACTGAGCGACTGAACTGAACTGAACTGATCTTAGTCACCATAGCAGTGAAAAGAGACTGTAAAATCTCACGTGGAATTTTACTGCCTCAGCCCATAATTCTCCCCTTCCAATTGCAATTTATTGGCCATAACTGCAGGTAAGCTGAGAAATGTGGACTGAAGTGGCTGAGTGCTACTACCTCTGTCACAATCCACTTCTTTCCCCTCAGCGTGGTATATTATTATTTAAACTGTGACGTAGGTTTCTATTTCTTTAAACTTACCATATCATGGACATCTCTCCATATCAATACACGTTCATTTATTAATCATTAAGCCCTTCTGTGTGTCAGGCATTGTTCTAGGTATGGGGTATACCAATGAAAAAAACATTTGATAATCTCTGTCTTCATACAGTTTAATGCACTGCAAACAGGAAGTGTAATATTTTTTAAGTATAATATGTTAGAAGTAATAAATGTTATGATGAGAAATAGGGATGTGTTGGGAATACAGTCTTTAAAAAATTTTTATTGGAGTATAGTTGCTTTACAGTGTTGTGTTAGTTTCTGCTGTACAGCAAAGTGAATCAGTTATACATATGCATGTATCCTCTCTTCTTTAGATTTCCTTCCCATTTAGGTCATCACAGAGCATTGAGTCGAGTTCCCTGTTCTCTGTACAGTAGGTTCTCATGTCTGTTTTATACACAGTAATGTATATTGTATCAGTCTGTCTCCTAATTCATTCTACTCCTCCTACCTCCCTCGGTAATTGTCAGTTCAGTTCAGTTCAGTCGCGCAGTCGTGTCCAACTCTTTGCGACCCCATGAATCGCAGCATGCCAGGCCTCCCTGTCCATCACCAACTCCCGGAGTTCACTCAGACTCACGTCCATTGAGTCCATGATGCCATCCAGCCATCTCATCCTCGGTCGTCCCCTTCTCCTCCTGCCCCCAATCCCTCTCAGCATAAGGGTCTTTTCCAATGAGTCAACTCTTCACATGAGGTGGCCAAAGTACTGGAGCTTCAGCTTTAGCATCATTCCTTCCAAAGAAATCCCAGGGTTGATCTCCCTCAGAATGGACTGGTTGGATCTCCTTGCAGTCCAAGGGACTCTCAAGAGTCTTCTCCAACACCACAGTTCAAAAGCATCAATTCTTCGGCGCTCAGCCTTCTTCACAGTCCAACTCTCACAACTTGGAGAATTTTGAGCATTACTTTACTAGCATGTGAGATGAGTGCAATTGTGCGGTAGTTTGAGCATTCTTTGGCATTGCCTTTCTTTGGAATTGGGATGAAAACTGACCTTTTCCAATCCTGTGGCCACTGCTGAGTTTTCCAGATTTGCTGGCAGATTGAGTATAGCACTTTCACAGCATCATCTTTCAGGATTTGAAATAGCTCAACTGGAATTCCATCACCTCCACTAGCTTTGTTCGTAGTGATGCTTTCTAAGGCCCACTTGACTTCACATTCCAAGATGTCTGGCTCTAGATTAGTCAACACATCATCATGATTATCTGGGTCATGAAGATCTTTTTTGTACAGTTCTTCCGTGTATTCTTGCCACCTCTTCTTAATATCTTCTGCTTCTGTTAGTAATTGTAAGTTTGTTTATAAGTTCATCTGTACCTTTTTTTTGGATTCCACATATGAGGGATATTATACATTTGTTTTTCTCTTCCTGACTTACTTTAGTAAGCCTATGACAGTCTGTAGGTCCATCCATGTCTCTGCAAATGGCACTATTTCATTCCTTTTTATGACTGAGAAATATTCCATTGTATATATGTACATGTCTTTTTTATCCATCCCCCTGCTGATGGACATTTAGTTGCTTTCATGGTCTGGCTATTGTAAATAGTGCTCAGTGGACATTGTGTGCATGCATCCTTTTGAATTATGGTTTTCTCTGGATATCTGCCTAGGAGTGGGATTGCTGAGTCATATAATAGATCTATTTTTAGTTTTTTAAGGAACCTCCATACTGTTTTCCATGGTGGCTGTACCAGTATACATTCCCACCAACAGTGTAGGAGGGTTCTCTTTTCTCTACACCCTCTCCAGCATTTATTATTTGTAAGCTTTTTGATGGTGCCATTCTGATAAGTGTGAGATGATGCCACCTTATAGTTTTTATTTGAATTTCTCTGATCATTAGTGATGTTGAGCATCTTTTCATGTGCCTATTGGCCATCTATATATCTTCTTTGGAAAAAGGTCATTTTAGGTCTTCCACCCATTTCTTGTTCGTTTGTTGTTTTAATATTGAGCTGCATGAGCTGTTTGTATATTTTGGAGATTAATCCCTCATTAGTTTTTTTTGTTTGCAAATATTTTCCTCCATTCTGAGGATTGGGGATACAGTTTTAAGTAAAATGATCATGGAAGGCCTATATGAGGTGACAAGGGCTTCTCTGATGGCTCAGATGGTAAAGAATCTGCATGCAATGCAGGAGCCCAGGGTTCAGTCCCTGGGTTGGGAATATCCCCTGGAGAAGGGAATGGCAACCCACTCCAATATTTTTGCCTGGGCAATCCCATGGACAGAGGAGCCTGGCAGGCCACAATCCATGGGGTCTCAAAGAGACAGACGCAATTGAACAACTAACACTTTCCCTTTTACTGAAAGGTATGATGAAGTAAGTTTTGTGATTATTTTCAGAGGATGAATGTTCCAAGAAAATAAAATGATGTGTGGTTTGGTGATGTGTACATGAAAATGCATTTTTCTATTTTTGTATGTGTTTAAAGTTTTCCATGAAAAAAATTAAAAACAAAAATGTAGCCATGACTCTTTTGTAATCCCATGGAGCTTGCCAGGCTCCTCCTCTGTTCATGTAATTTTCCATGGGTTGCCATTTCTTCCTCCAGGGGATCTTCCCAACCCAAAGACTGAACACACATCTCCTGCATTGGCAGGCAGATTCTTTATCATTGGCACCACCTAGGAAGCTAAACATTTAAAGGCATGAGCAGGTGCAAGGAATGGAATTCTCCAGGCAAGAATACTGGAGTGGGTAGCCGTTCCCTTCTCCAGGAGATCTTCTCGATCCAGGGATTGAACCTGGGTCTCCCACACTACAGAAAGATTTATTACAGTCTGAGCCACTAGGGAGTCCAGTTGTAAAACTCACATCTAAATTTTATGTCTGCATTTTGGGAAAGAAAAATCATGATAGAAAATTTAATAGATCTTCAACATTTTCTAAAAAAAAAAAAAAAAAAGAGGGTTTATCAATTTACTTCCTCAGAAACAATGTTTTAACTTGTTTATTTCTCTGCATCTTCATTAACGCTGGATACTGTACACTCTAGTATTTGATTACATTTTGCTGTTTATTACTGCATACTTGTATATGTTAGTCTTGTTTTTCTAATTATTTGTTAAACTCTTAATTATTACCTTATTAGCTCCCTGTCAGTTATTCCTTTAACATGTTTAGACATATTAGAAATTCTCTATGGAAATTATGGAATGAGAAATAAAACTTAATGATGACTTTGTTAAATATATCAGTCACTAATCATTCTCACAGCATTTTGCTATGTTGAGAACGTAAAAGAAAAAAGTAAGCCACATGAAATATTATATCCACAAGCGACTTAAAAGTTTTGAGGATTAGAGAGCTCAAAAATACTTTAGGCACTTTTTTCAAATAAGTGGCCAATGTGAGGTACAGTTGAATAGAGACTTTTCTTAGTCACATACTTGCCATGATTCTGCCACTAGAAATGTTGTTCTTTCATTGATTTCCTTTCTGGTGCCATAGAATTAGGCTACATTATGCAAACATTTGAGTAAATTCAGTTTTTCCTTAAAATGACCAAGAGTCTCAACAGTTAGATGACTATGATTGAAACAAAAAATGAAATCAGCCCAGTTCAGCCCAGAGTTTACTGGATTGTCTCACACTTACTCGACCAGATTGTGAGGGCACACCCAGGCCCCAAGGAGGAGTGTCTGAGAGAGCACTCACTTAGAACCACCCTGCGTTTAATGGAAGTGGTGACAGGCTTGGTCAAGCAGTGAGAAACTGTTGTCAAATTGGTCTGTTGTTAGCCACACAACTGGAACATCATGTTTAAAGGAAAGTGCATGATGCTGCTAGGAAGCTATGTTGGAAGAGCTGTGGCCAAAAAAAGAGAATTCAATCTAGAGAGAACTGCACTTCATTGACCCAGATGACTTGGAAGTCTGACGCATAGAGAGTCTTGTTTTCATAACTTAGTTCACCCTCGTTATGATGTATTCTGTGAGGCAGAATCTCTATGTTGAGAACAGTGTTGTTACCTCAGAAAGGAAGGATGACTGCATTATGCTGACATTCAGTTGGAAACATTTTTAGGATTTAGAATGATTTATTTTTTCAGTATCAGACTATCTACTCACCGGCCTTATTTAATCATGAAAACAGCTTTAGAACAGTGACCATACCTCAATGTCAAACACAGAGAACATAATCGCATCATTATAATTCAAAGTTCGCAAAACTGCTTTGAGACAATAAATGGTTATTTTGATCTCTGAACTTCAATTTCCTCCTGCAAAACTTGGAGACACAGATTATCCTCCTTCTGTATTTTACTGGTATGGCTTGAGTATACGAAAATCCCAAGCCTGGTTCTTCCAGGCAGAAACCCAAACAAAGGGAAACATAAAGAATCATAAAAGAACCATTCATATGGTCCTATATGTTCCCTATGTTAATTACTAATCCTCCTCTGAAGGAAGGATTTCCTTAGATTTCTACCTGAGGATAGAGCTGTGCTTTATACTCCTCTAATATATCACAGATTCTCTATTCAGTGATCATTCATTCATTCTTTTGTGTGTTGATCATTTGCCAAATATTAAGATCCTACCATCTACCCAGAAACAATGCTAAGGACTGGAGATCTAAAGAGAAATAAGATGGACAACTTCCAGCCCTTATGGAACTGATAAGAGAGCAAGGGACACCAGTGTTACACAAATGTCTGTAAATGCACTGAGATTCTGCAGACGTAGTGCAGGCTGTTGTGGGAGCTTCCAACCTATTTGGGAGGCCACAGTGGATTTTTTGAGATATCAAAGCTAAACAAGAAAAATGAGGAGAAGTAGGCTAGGTGAAGGATAGAGGGGAAAGTGATTTAGGCAGAGGCAACAGCACTGAATTAATTTGAAGTACTGTGAGAGGAAAGCCAGAGGGGCTGTGTTGAGAGGCAGGAGCCAGTTCTCAGGGGCCTCACTGAGGGCTTCGTCTCTATTCTGAGAGTGATGGGAAGGAAGCCATTGGCGTTTCCTATTTTTTTTATTTTGTTGTTTTATATGTTTAAGCGGGGAAGTGACATGGTCACTTGCGTTTTTAAAAGATCATTCTAGGCACTATGTGCAGAATGGAGGAGATGATCCTGTACAGATACATGTAGAGAAAGCAGGAGGCAATTAGAGGAAATAGATTAGGAAGTTGGCAGAGAAGAGGAAGAAAAAGTGGACTGAGTCAAGAGATACTTAAGAGACAGAGTCAATAGCATTTGATTGTGAAGAAAGGATGAGTCAAGGCTGACTTCTAGATTTCTGGCCAAACCGAAGGGGTGGATGTCATTTATTTAAATAAGGAATCCTGGAAGAAGAGAAGGTTTGGGAAGGAGACTCGTGAATCATAGTTGACCAGCACATAGCATACACAATAAGACATTTAGAATACAAAAACCTTAGGATGCAAATTACATATAGATATACAAATATAGGTTCTCATCAGAATTATGTTTATTACTTAATCCCCAAGTCTTCCTTTATAAGTCCTGGATATTTATATCCATTTAGTGGTCGTTTACAGTCCTATTCATGGTTATTTTATGTCCTTTTAGTCCGGGCATTCAGGCTTGTACTGGCTTTAGCTTTATATTGCACCAAGTCTACTCATTCTTACAGAAGTCTTCCCAGGTGGCACGAGTGGTAAAGAATCTGCCTTCCAGTGCAACAGGTGCAGAAGACTCAGGTTTGATCCCTGGGTCAGGAAGATCCTCTGGAGAAAGAAATGGCAACCCACTCTAGTATTCGTGCCTGGAAAATTCCATGAACAGAGGAGCCTGGCAGGTTACAGTTCATGGGATCACAAAGAGTCAGACAGGACTGAGCGCATGCATACACATATGTGCACACATTTTCTTATAGATTCTAAAACTGTTGCAAAGTCAAATGGGCCTTAGGAAGCACCACTATGAACAAAGCTAGTGGAGGTGATGGAATTCCAGTTGAGCTATTTCAAATCCTAAAAGATGATGCTGTGAAACTGCTGCACTCAATATGCCAGCAAATCTGGAAAACTCAGCAGTGGCCACAAGACTGGAAAAGGTCAATTTTCATTCTAATCCCAAAGAAAGACAATGCCAAAGAACGTTCAAACTACCACACAATTGCACTTATCTCACACACTAGCAAAAAAATGCTCAAGATTCTCCAAGGCAGGCTTCAACAGTATGTGAACCGTGAATACACATTTTCTTATAGATTCTAAAACTGTTGCAAAGTCAAATGGGCCTTAGGAAGCACCACTATGAACAAAGCTAGTGGAGGTGATGGAATTCCAGTTGAGCTATTTCAAATCCTAAAAGATGATGCTGTGAAACTGCTGCACTCAATATGCCAGCAAATCTGGAAAACTCAGCAGTGGCCACAAGACTGGAAAAGGTCAATTTTCATTCTAATCCCAAAGAAAGACAATGCCAAAGAACGTTCAAACTACCACACAATTGCACTTATCTCACACACTAGCAAAAAAATGCTCAAGATTCTCCAAGGCAGGCTTCAACAGTATGTGAACCGTGAACTTCCAGATGTTTAAGCTGGATTTACGAAAGGCAGAGGAACCAGAGATCAAATTGCCAACATCTGCTGGATCATCCAAAAAGCAAGAGAGTTCCAGAAAGACATCTACTTCTGCTTTATTAACTATGCTAAAGCCTTTGCCTGTGTGGATCACAACAAACTGTGAAAAATTCTGAAAGAGATGGGCATACCAGACCACCTGACCTGCCCCTTGAGAAACCTGTATGCAGGTCAGGAAGCAACAGTTAGAACTGGACATGGAACAACAGACTGGTTCCAAATAGGAAAAGGAGTAAATCAAGGCTGTATATTATCAACCCGCTTATTTAACATATATAGAGTACATCATGTGAAATGCCGGGCTGGAAGAAGCACAAGCTGGAATCAAGATTGCTGGGAGAAATATCAATAACCTCAGATATGTATATGACACCACCCTTATGACAGAAAACAAAGAAGAATTAAAAACCTCTTGATGAAAGGGAAAGAGGAGAATGAAAAAGATGGCTTAAATCTCAACATTCAGAAAACTAAGATCATGTCATCCAGTCCCATCACTTCATGGCAAATAGATGGGGAAACAATGGAAACAGTGACAGACTTTATTTTCTTCGGCTCCAAAATCACTACAGGTGGTGACTGCAACCATGAAATTAAAAGATGCTTGCTCCTTGGAAGAAAAGCTATGACCAATCTAGACAGCATTTTAAAAAGCAGAGGCATTACTCTACTGACAAAGATCTGTCTAGTCAAAGCTATGGTTTTTCCAGTAGTCATGTATGGATGAGAGAGTTGGACTATAAAGAAAGCTGGGGCGCCAAAGAATTGATGCTTTTGAACTGTGGTGTTGGAGAAGACTCTTGAGAGTCCCTTGGACTTAAAGGAGATCCAACCAGTCCATCCTAAAGGAAATCAGTCCTGAATATTCATTGGAAGGACTGATGCTGAAGCTGAAACTCCAGTACTTTGGCCACTTGATGTGAAGAACTGACTCATTGCAAAAGACCCTGATGCTGGGAAAAATTGAAGGCAGGACAAGAAAGGGACGACAGAGGATGAGATGGTTGGATGGCATCACTGACGTGATGGACATGAGTTTGAGTAGGCTCTGGGAGTTGGTGATGGACAGGGAAGCCTGGCGTGCTGCAGTCATGGGGTTGCAAAGAGTCAGACACGACTGAGTGACTGAACTGAAAACTGTAATTTTTTGTTTTCTCTTGTCTTGAAATGTCTCATATAATATCTGATTCATTTGAAGATCACTCCCACAAATTGAAGTTTCTTTTTTTTACTATACTTCGTCTATAAATCTTCACAAAAGATATAGCTAAAAATAAGAATATAAGAAGGTTGAAAATAAAAGCATGAAAAGTATATATCAAGCAAACAGAAAAGCAAGTATAAATCTATCACTATCAGAAAAAGTAAGATTTTAAAGCTAAGAGCATTACTAAAAATAAAGAGTCACTACACAATCAGCAGAAACAAAGAGAACCTGTAGAGAAGTCCCACAAATTATAATGAATGGTTTTAATACCAATTTCTCAGTGGTAGATGAAGCAGACAAAAAAAAAATAGAGAATATAGAAAATTTGAACAAAACAATGAATATATTTGATTCAGTGGACACATAGAACATTCCACCCCAAAACAAAGAATACACATCTTTCAGAAAATGGAATATTTGTACCATATATTGAGGTATAAGGAAGTGTGAACAAATTTCAAAAGAGTGGTATCATACATATTGCTTTCTTTGATCACATTGGGATTAAATAAGAAATATGTACTGAAAAAATATTAAAAGCTCATGTTTGGAGACTAAGAAACATACTCACGAACCACTTAGAAAATAGTGGGAATTTGAGAGTCTTTAAACTGAATGTTAAAAATGTTGCATATTAAAAAATGATGGGGATTGCTGTTTCTATACTTGATGTAATAACTGATATTAGGCTTAGCTTCGTGCCATAAATGACTATGGAAGTGGCAAAGCACAGAAAACGACTGCTCTCCAGCAGTGGGCAACAGCATAGGTCAATGATCCTTAAACATAAGGGAAACGTGAAGTGACCTTTACGATTGCCTTCCCTTTCTGAACAGGAGCGCTTTTTGGTGTGTGGTGCAAGAGGTGGGCTGAAGTGCAGAGCAGCCGAGTAGAAGAGGCAGAGATCAGATATGAGTTGCTAAAGTGACTGCAATTTGTGAGCCAATACACCCAAAATGATGGAGCTGTGAAGAGGGGAATCTCATAGGAGGTTGTCTTCAGGAGTGTGGCTAAGTGCTTGACTGTACATATTTAAGTCAAGGCCATTGTGAGATTGGCCAGGAGAGACTATTAGGGGACTGAGAACTTAACAGAAGCACCATTGCTGGAAGATTGTGGAGTTCCAATCCATCCAGACTGGAGGGATCTTATTGAGTACCTGGGCATTCAGTTGAAACTCCAGTAAGGTCCATGCCTTAAATTAAGGACAAAACCAGAATAGGATCAAGGCAAGGAAAATAAAAAAAGAATAGGATCAAGGCAAGGAAAAAAAAAAAAAAGAATAGGATCAAGGCAAATCAGTGTAATCAACAATGTGCCAGAAAAAAACTCAACAAGCTTTAAAGAAAAACAGTATCATGCAGTTCCTCATAGTGTAGCAGCCAAAATTTTCCACGTACAGGAAGAAATTTGGACAACTAACTCAACAAACAAGGGAATGGGACCCTTAATCAGGAGATAAGATAGCCAATAGAAACAGATATGACCCTGGATGTTGGAATACATAGACATAGACTTTAAAACAGCTTTTACAAATACATTGTTTAAGGGTTTAAAGCAAAAGATGGATTTTTCCTTGAAAAATGTGAGTAAACAGATGGGGAATCTCAGCAGAGAAATGGAAACTAGAAAAACAGAACCAACTGGAAATTTTATAAGTGAAAAGTGACAGCTAGACAGAGCATTGAGGGAAACTTATTGTCTTAAGTGCTTCTATTAGAAATGAAGAAAGGCTAGAAATAAATGCTCAGTGCATAAAACTTAGGAAATTAGAAAAGAAACAGCAGAATAAACAAAATGTATGTGAGGAGACAGTAACAGTAAGAGAGGAAAGTAATAACATAGTAAAGGCCAAAATAAGGCCTTTGTAATACAAGGAATAAGAAAAAGAGTGAAGCAAGGAAGGAGGGAGAGCTAGTATGAAATTGCATTATGGAGCTGGCCATCATTACATGCCAGAGGTTGCTAGATCTCTTGGAACAGTCCTTCAATTCTGTCGCTCAGTCGTGTCCGACTCTTTGCAACCCCAGCAAAGACTGCAGCATGCCAGGCTTCCCTGTCCATCATCAGCAATCTTTCCCAGCATCAGGGTCTTTTCCAATGAGTCAGTTCTTTGCATCAGGTGGCCAAAGTATTGGAGCTTCAGCTTCAGTCCTTCCAATGAATATTCAGGTCTGATTTCCTTTAGGATTGCCTGGTTGGATCTCCTTGCAGTCCAAGGGACTCTCAAGAGTCTTCTCCAGCACCACAGATCAAAAGCATCAATCTTCTGCACTCAGCCTTCTTCACAGTCCAACTCTCACATCCATAAATGACTACTGGAAAAACCATAGCCTTGACTAGACGGACCTTTGTTGGCAAAGTAATGTCTCTGCTTTTTAATATGCTATCTAGGCCGATCATAGCTGTTCTTCCAAGGAGCAGATGTCTTTTAATTTCATGGCTGCAGTCACCATCTGCAGTGATTTTGAAGTCCTCCAAAAATAAAGTCTGCCACTTTTCCCATTGTTTCCCCATCTATTTGCCGTGAACTGATAGGACTGGATGCCATGATCTTAGTTTTCTGACTGTTGAGCTTTAAGCCAGTGTTTTCACTCTCCTCTTTCACTTTCATTAAGAGGCTCTTTAGTTCTTCTTTGCCATAAGGGTGGTATCATCTGCATATCTGAGGTTATTGATATTTCTCCAAGCAATCTTGATTCCAGCTTGTGTTTCCTTCAGCCTGGCATTTCTCATGATGTGCTCTGCATATAAGTTAAATAAGCTGGGTGACAATATATAGCCCTGACGTACTCCTTTCCTGATTTGTAACCAGTCTATTGTTCCATGTTCGGTTCTAACTGTTGCTTCTTGACCTCCATACAGATTTCTCAGGAGGCAGGTCAAGTGGTCTGGTAGTCCCATCTCTTTCAGAATTGTCCACAGTTTATTGTGATCCACAGAGTCAAAGGCTTTGGCATAGTCAATAAAGCAGATGTAGATGTCTTTCTGGAACTCTCTCGCTTTTTCAATGATCCAACAGATGTTGGCAATTTGATCTCTGGTTCCTCTGCCTTTTCAAAATCCAGCTTGAACATCTGGAAGTTCATGGTTCATGTACTGTAGAAGCCTGACTTGGAGAATTTTGAGCATTACTTTGCTAGCGTGTGAGATAAGTGCAATTATGCTGTAGTTTAAACATTGAGGAATAGTCCTTATGAAGCCTTAAGAAGCCTTTGAACTTTTGCACCGAAAGACCCAAAAAGTACCTGAGTACAATTTTAAAAGAATGATTTAAAAATTTTTTAAGAATGATTGATTTTCTTCCAAAGGTAGGTAGTTGGTATCTGTAAGCTAAGATCCTCCTAGACCTCATTCATATCTCAGGTTCCACATAACTGGTGGAAACGAATAGCGGGAATAATTGAAATCCATAGAATAATAGCTACCATTGAGTAAGCACATGGCGGTTTAATATAATGTTTGATCCTTACAAAGTAGCTTTTGTTATACTGATTTTATTAATGCACAAACTGAGATTCAGCTAATTTAAGGAACTTGGCCAAGGTCACAAAACTAGTAAGAAGCAGACCAGGTTTGGGAACCAGGTCTTTTATTTTGTGTGTGTGTGAACTCCTAAAACAATGCTTTTTCTAGTATACCACGAAGCCTCCTAGAAGAAAGGATTGAGATTCCTAAATCTCCTTTTAGCCAGTACTCTTTAAAAAAAGCTTATTTGTTTTTAAAAAGTAGATCATTCAAATACATGGTACAAAATTCAAGAAATAACAAGAGCATCCAGTGAAAGCTCTCTTAACCCTGTCCACTCACTCAGTTGCTCTTTTCATGAGCAACTAATGTTACCAGTTACTTGTGTATCTTTCCCAAAGCATTTATAGAGAAATATAAATATTCTTTTTCATGTGTTTAACAGAAGTAACATACATACACACTAGTCTCACCTTGGGTTTTTGCTTTTTACTTAACATCTTGGAATTCACATCCATATTCATACCCAAAGCTTAGCTAACACTTTGAAATACTCTCATCACTGGACCTTTTATTATTAAAAAATACCAGAGGTAGTATATTAAAATTTATCTGCTGTTTCCCGTGTCCTACTTATCACTCCCGAAAGAATAAACAAGAAGCAAAATAGTTAAGAATCAGGCAACAGGAAAGGAATGGAGAAACATCAAATACAAGCTCAACAGTGGCTCTTAAAAGACTTCTTTTGTTTTCTCTCAGGTTGCTTTGGCCTTTTTGCATCTGCAATTTTCAGGTGTGTTTCATAGAGTAACTTCTGTTATTGTTCCCTACTGTGTTTTTGTCATATGCATGAGTGGGATGTGATTGTGTATTTGTCCTTCTGGCATCTCAGACCATCTGGCCCTCAGTATTCCAAGATGAAAAGATATTGTGAAAATGAGTGGGAAGCCAAATCTCATTCTTCAAATTTCATAGTCCTAAGGTCTCCATCACACAATGTGGCACTTGATTGCATTTAGTCTAATGCTTTTCACTAGTTGTTTCTTTTATCTACAGTATTACAGTCTTCAGGGCTGAGACCATACCTAACAGCAAGCTACTAAAGCTGCAGTAGGTGCACGTTAGTGAGTCCTAGAGGACAAAAGATAGATTTCGTGATCTTGATACTTACTTCTGTATTGACAAGATATTAAGAGAGCTGCTTGGGGATGTGGGGAAAGGTGAGGATGGAAGTAGATTGGAATCACAAGGAAGATTTCTTGGGATATATGTGCCAGTCCACCCACATTCCTATATCAGCATCTCAGCTGGAGGAGGGAGAGAGAGAGAGAATGTATTTTGAGAAAGCTTCTTAGGTGATTCTCATATTCCTCCATCCTCATACCCCTAATTGACAACTGTGGCTAAGAGAAAGGAGAGGCACAAAGACAAGAGCCTCTCAAATATCCTCTTAAGCTGAAAAGCATTAAACAGTTTATTTTTTAAAATATTTACTTATTTATTTGGCCATGCTGGGTTTTAGCTGTGGCGTGTGGGATCTAGTTCCCTGACCAGGGATTGAACCCAGGCCCCTTGCATTGGGAGTGCAGATGTGCAGTCTTAGCCACCGGACTTCTGGGGAAGTCCCTTAATTTATTCTAAAAGGAAGAAGATAGGGTTTTCTTTTTATTTCCTAATTTTCTTCTTGTCATCATAGTAGTACACAGGAAGAGCAAACAGCAATAGTGAAAGCTGTCTATACACATAATCTAAGAGGCTCAGATGGCTGTGTTTGTGGTTTCCAAGTATTCTAATTTGTTCAGTTAAGGTTGTTCTATCTTGTCTTTCCTTCCCAAAAGATTCACTCAGGAAGATGTTAATGTCAATAATATATACAGTAATATTTTCTAATTTTCTAATTCAGTGCTCCCTAAATTTAATGAGCACCATGATCACCTAGAGGATGTGTTAAAGCACAGATTTCTGGAATCCATTCTCACATTTTCTGATTCAGTACATATAAGGTGGCATCTAAGAATTTTCATTTCTAACAAATTCCCATTTGATGCTGAGGCTGCTAGTTTGGGGACCACACTTTGAGAATGACTGTTCTGGTGACTAATTTCATACTTACCACTGTAGAGGGGGAGGGAACCCTAGGAACTAACAAGAGTGATTGAGAATGACAATCACAATATATGTCAATAGGAGAAGATGTTGTAATGCACATTTATGAAGAAGAAATGCTCTTTTAGCATAGTAAAGTCCACAAGTGTCTCCAGCATTCAGATGAGATTTCTGTGTAATGAGAGCTTTTGACCTAAAATCCATCCTTCCAATGTGAAAATTCTCATTAAAAAGGGGGGGAGGGGCAGAAGGAGAAGGTTACCTTGATGTTCATGTTCAAGATAAGGTTACCTAATCTTGATGTTCTTTTTTCCCAATCCAGCATAAAATGTTTTGGATACACTTACTTTTCTCTGTCTTTATTGTCATGATCCTGTTCCTAATTACAATCATCTCCCAGAGATCAAATTGCCAACATGTGCTGGATCATCAAAAAAGCAAGAGAGTTCTAGAAAGACATCTACTTCTGCTTTATTGACTACGCCAAAGCCTTTGACTGTGTGGATCATAATAAACTGTGGAGAACTCTGAAAGAGATGGGAATACCAGGCCACCTAACCTGCCTCTTGAGAAATCTGTATGCAGGTCAGGAAGCAACAGTTAGAACTGGACATGGAACAACAGACTGGTTCCAAATAGGAAAAGGAGTACCTCAAGGCTGTATATTGTCACCCTGCTTATTTAACTTCTGTGCAGAGTATATCATGAGAAACACTGGGCTGGATGAAGCACAAGCTGGAATCAAGATTGCTGGGAGAAATATGAATAACCTCAGATATCAGATAACACCACCCTTATGGCAGAAAGCAAAGAACTAAAGAACTTCTTGATGAAAGTGAAAGAGGAGAGTGAAAAAGTTGGGTTAAAGCTCAACATTCAGAAAACTAAGATCATAGCATCCAGTCCCATCACTTCATGGCAAATAGATGAGGAAACAGTGGAAACAGTGGCAGACTTTATTTTGGGGGGACTCCAAAATCACTGCAGATGGTGACTGCAGCCATGAAATTAAAAGACGCTTGCTCCTTGGAAGAACAGCTATGATCGGCCTAAACAGCAAATTAAAAAGCAGAGACATTACTTTGCCAACAAAGGTCCGTCTAGTCAAGGCTATGGTTTTTCCAGTAGTCATGTATGGATGTGAGAGCTGGATTTTAAGGAAAGCTGAGTGCAGAAGAATTGATGCTTTTGAACTGTGATGTTGGAGAAGACTCTTGAGAGTCCCTTGGACTGCAAGAAGATCCAATCAGTCCATCCTAAAGGAGATCAGTCCTGGGTGTTGATTGGAAGGACTGATGTTGAAGCTGAAACTCCAAACTTTGGCCACCTGCTGCGAAGAGCTGACTCATTTGAAAAGATCCTGATGCTGGGAAAGATTGAGGGTGGGAGGAGAAGGAGTCCACAGAGGATGAGATGGTTAGATGGCATCACCAACTCAATGGATATGAATTTGAGTAAACTCTGGGAGTTGGTGATGGATGGAGGCCTGGTGTGCTGTGGTTCATGGGGTCACAAAGAGTTGACATGACTGAACTGAACTGAACTCATCTGGATACTCCATGGTCTTCCAGTAACTTGCCACTCAAAATGTGGTTCATAGACCATCAGCATCATATGGGAACTGAATAGAATTTCAGGCTCTCAGTTCCCTGCCTCCCATGCAAGAAACAGCACTTTAATAAGGTCTCTAGTTTATCTGTATGCACATTAACGTTATAAAGCAGTGTATGTAGCTGTTCTATCAGTTTTCATTTTTGTCACTTTTCAGTCCATTCTCCTCACCTGGAGGATGACCCTTTCAAACAAATTAGATCATAATGTGCCCCTCCAACAAAACCACTCTGAAGGGGTCCCATGGCTCTTGAAAGTCAAGCTCAGTATTTTGGCCCATAAGGCCTAAGGTGAGCCAGTCCCTTCCTCTCTAATCCATCCTCATCCTGTGTCTTGTTCCTCTCTCTCACTGACCTCCAGTCAGACCTTACTTCTCAGTTTCTCTCTCAGATCAAGATTGTTCTTACCTTCCAGCAAGTTGTTTCTTCTGCCTGGAATGTTCTCCTCCAGCATCCACTGCAAATCTAGCTCCTTCTCCTCTTTCAGCTCTCAGCCTCTGCAGGGAAATTTACCTTGGCTTTGTGATTAGAGCTCCATTTCCATCATTATTTATTTCCTTCATAGTACTAATTTATAATCATTTAATTTGTTGACTCCACCTGGAAAAAAAGGATTAAGCCTCTCTTGGTCACAGTGTCTGACACCAGTATGCACTCAGGAAATATCTACTCAAGGAATGACCTCTTGTTTTTTTACCGAGCAATGGAAAATTGGGTTGAAGGTGGGGAGTAACCTTGGATTTAACAATAACACAGGAGACAGCCTGTGTGTTTTGAGGAAAAGAAAGGAAGTGAGGATTTCAACAAAAAATGAAGAACAGAAAACAAGGTGGAGGGATGCAAAGGGGAATTTTTGTTGGTTGAAGCATCATCCATATGGGGACACTCTGACAGGACAGCTGGGTGGGCCCACTTCTCCTGTGAGGTAACACGGCTAAGTGGTGAATGATTTAGGTCATTAATTTGGTGCATGGTCCCATCAGTTCAATTCAGTCGCTCAATCATGTCTGACTCTTTGCAACCCCATGAATCGCAACACGCCAGGTCTCCCTGTCCATCATCAACTCCCAGAGTTCACTCAGACTCACGTCCATTGAGTCAGTGATGCCATCCAGTCATCTCATCCTCTGTCGTCCCCTTCTCCTCCTGCCCCCAATCCCTCCCAGCATCAGAGTCTTTTCCAATGAGTCAACTCTTTGCATGAGGTGGCCAAGTACTGGAGTTTCAGCTTTAGCATCATTCCTTTCAAAGAAATCCCAGGGTTGATCTCCTTCAGAATGGACTGGTTGGATCTCCTTGCAGTTCAAGGGACTCTCAAGAGTCTTCTCCAACACCGCAGTTCAAAAGCATCAATTCTTCGGCCAAGGTAGGTCTAGTCAAGGCTATGGTTTTTCCAGTAGTCATGTATGGATTTGAGAGTTGGACTATAAAGAAAGCTGAGCACCAATGAATTGATGCTTTTGAACTGTAGTGTTGGAGAAGACTCTTGAGAGTCCCTTGGACTACAAGGAGATCCAATCAGTCCATCCTAAAGGAGATCAGTCCTGAGTGTTCATTGGAAGGACTGATGTTGAAGCTGAAACTTCAGTACTTTGGCCACCTGATGCGAAGAGCTGACTCATTTGAAAAGACCCTGATGCTAAGAAAGATTGAAGGTGGGAGGAGAAGGGGACAACAGAGGATGAGATGGCTGGATGGCATCACTGACTCAGTAAGCATGGATTTGGGTGGACTCCAGGAGTTGGTGATGGACAGGGAGGCCTGGTGTGCTGTGGTTCATGGGGTCGCAAAGAGTCAGATACGACTGAGCAACTGAACTGAACTGAACTGATACTCACCACCTACTCCCAGCCTCTTGTCAGCTGAATGGTTAGCGTTCAGTGGTTTGAATTTGAAATCATTGGCTACCCAGACAGAGAAGGAGAGAAATAGACTTCCACTTCCCCAGCAGCCACCTAAGATGCCCTCAGTGCTAGTAACAGGGACACCCAGAACCCCACCCTATGTGGAGCTGTTACTCAAATGATTAAACTTATATTTGTAACTAATGCTTTTCTCTCTCTTGTCAAAGGATATCTCCTTTCAGTCTTTCCCCACTTGCCCAGATTTTCTTTTAATAGAGTGATACAGTTCTCATTTGTACTACTATATTGTGTGTTGTGGTTGATGAAGTTAGTTTGAAGATTAGAATGCTGATAGATTCCTTAAACATATCTACTTACTTCTGTTGCTAAAATCTTGAATTTCTGAACTAAGAAGAAGACATACTTCATTCATGTGTCAATTTTGTTAATGCTGACTTCTAGGAGGAGAAGGGGACGACAGAGGATGAGACGGCTAGATGGCATCACCGACTTGATGGACATGAGTTTGGGTGAACTCTGGGAGTTGGTGATGGACAGGGAGGCCTGGCATGCTGCGGTTCATGGGGTTGCAAACAGCTGCATATGACTGAGAACTGAACTGAACTGAAAATACTGAAAAGGCGGTTGTGAGTACTACACCATAAATAAGGTACTGTGGGTTTTATTCTGTACTGGTCACTTAGATTTTTATAGAGAAAACCTGATGTGGTTATAAATATCTCAGCCAGTTATTCAGAACAGTGTTTCTCACACTTGAAAAACCAACAGCCCTCCCGAAAATACTCCTTGTAGATCTCTAAGAGTATGTCAGCAGAGGAATATTGACTTAATAAGCTAAAAGGCTTTTTATATAAAAATACTTTTTAATTGTGAATTATGATGAGGGATAATTTATAAGTGATAGACAACAGTTTTAAAAACAGGGATTTGGGGACCCTCGTTTACAAAATCTTGAACTGTGTACATAGTTCATAGTTGAGAGAGTGAAGACATAGTTACTCCTCATCACTAATGGAAAAGCAGTGCCATAGGCTTGTCTGTCTCCCTCAACTAAAATAAATAATCATCAAAACAATGTGGAAATTTCCCTAAAAGAAGTGGGAACAGTAGACACTTAACTCTGAAGATAATAGAAATTTTCCTGGGGGATGTGACATTTGAATCGAGTTTGAAATTTATGCAGGACTTTAAAAAGCAGATGGGAGAAGGAAAAAAAATCCATCCCGGGTGGCAAAAAACAAAAACGAAAAACATTATATGCAGAGGTGGAGATGACAAAGATCATGACTTGCTGCTGCTAAGTCGCTTCAGTCGTGTCCGACTCTTAGCGACCTCATGGACTGCAGCCCACCAGGCTCCTCCATTCACGGGATTTTCCAGGCAAGAGTACTGAGTGGGGTGCCATTGCCTTCTCCATCATGACTTACTAAATAACTGCAAATTGTGCAGAGTATTTGAAGTGCAAGACACATGGGAGAGTGGTAGGCAGTGAAGCTATGAAGACAGAATTTAGACCTCTGAGGTTCCTGTCCTTCATCCAGAGAAAGTTAGACTTAATGCTGTAAGTGATGGAGAAGCCCTGGTAGAGTTTAAGCAGGGTGCCGAGGTCAGATTTGCACTCTCAGAAAGTGTACACTGCCAGCAACATTGAGAATGAATTGAAGGGAGACAAAACAGAAGCTTAGAGATGAGTTAAGAAGTTACTGTTATGGATCTGCATGAAGATGAGGAGTATCTGAACTACATTCAAAGGGCAATGAACAAGAGAAAGAAATATTTAGACATGTTAATGGAGTATAATTGCTAGGACTTAGTAAAATTTGGATATGACTATGAACGTGAAGAAAGACTCAGGTGAATCCCGAGAGTCTGTCTTGGATTACTGAGTGGTTTACAGTGTCAATTAACAATAGGAGGAAATAATGAGAAACTAGTTTGGGAAATGAGCTAATGGTTTCGTGTTGGCTATGTCGTCTTAGTTGCTGGGAGATGTCTATAGATAGAAATGTGAAACATGGGTTCAGATAGGAGATCAGGACTAGAGAAAAAAGATCCTGAAAATTCTTAGTGATCCCTACCATTGTAAGGTTGCTGTCCATACTCTTAACCTTACCACTGGGCCTGGTAGTTCAAGTTCAGTTTGTGTGTATAGATGAGGTTGTCCAGTGAGAGTTATAAACCATGAGAAGAAAGCCAAAACTGAGACACTGAGAAACACTAATGTTTAAGAGAAGCATGAAGGAAAAGAACTTGCAAAGGAAATTGGGAAGTAGCGAGGAAGAACAGGTAATATCAGCTGCCCTGGGGATGGGAGAGGGTGGTGCAGAGAAAAAGAAATATAAATGAAAAAATTGGAATGTTTTAAGTGTCAGAAATTAGTAGGTAATGATTGGTAGTTTGGAAACTTGTATGTTCCTCCAAACTGAGTAGCTGCACGTTGTCACAGGAGTGTAGCCCTGATGTCAGATATTTCAATTTTTTCAAAAGACATCAGGAATTTCAAGTTTTATATCAAATATTTTCATACACAAATGTTTATTCCAATTAAAACACAAGCAAAAACTATGTATGGCCATACTTGGTAGGATATTTGAGGTAAGAAAACCAAAGAATGGCACCATCGTTGGATATACATTGTGAGAATACTACCTATCTGTAGCCAGCTTCCCTGGTAGCCCAGTCAGTAAAGAATCTGCCTGCAGTGCAGGAGACTTGGCTTCGATCCCTGGGTCGGGAAGATCCCCTGGAGAAGGAAATGGAAAACCACTGCAGTATGCTTGCCTGGAAAATCCCATGGACAGAGGAGCCTGGTGGGCTGCAGGCCATGGTATCACAGAGTCACACTTATCTGTACAAAACTGCTTAGACAAATCAAAACTGAAAGAGTTGTATCTGATGGTGCCATTTTCTGGGGTTAGTCTATCAAATGTGTACCACTGTCAAAACATATGAAACTATTAAAAAGAGTGGCTATAGATTTTAGGTTTTTTCTGTATCAGAATGTATAAAAAGAACTTTTCCAAGATGGAAGTTTCTGATGAATTCTTTTCAAATGCTCATTTATTATTATTTGCCATATCTATTACCTCTGCTCAATAGAGCTTTTGTTTGCTCTCTCTTTTCTGGTAGAGCCAGATAGTAAGTATTTTAGGCTTTGTGGTCTCTGTTGTGACTGCTCAACTCTGCTGTTATAGCACAAAAGTAGCCATTGACAATATGTAAGCAAACAGGCATTGCTGGATTCCAGTAAAACTGTATTTATAAAAGCAGGCTATGCAGCACTGTTTACAATAGCTAGGACATGGATGCAACCTAGATATCCATCAGCAGACAAATGGATAAGAAAGTTATGGTAGATATACACAATGGAATATTACTCAGCTATTAAAAATAACTCATTGAGTAAGTTCTAATGAGGTGGATGAAACTGGAGTCTTTATACAGAATTAAGTAAGTCAGAAAGAAAAACACCAATACAGTATATTAATGCATATATATGGAATTTAGAAAGATGGTAACGACAACTCTATATGCAAGACAGCAAATATAAAGAACTGACTTTTAGACTCTGTGGGAGAAGGCGAGGGGGGGATGATTTGAGAGAATAGCATTGAAACATGTATATTACCAAATCTGAAATAGATGACCAGTCCAAGTTTGATGCATGAAACAGGGCACTCAAAGCCGGTGCACTTGGACAACCCAGACGGGTGGGATGGGGAAGGAGGTAGGAGGGGGGTTTGGAACGGGGGACACATATACACCCATGGCTGATTCATGTCAATATATGGCAAAACCACCAGAATATTATAAATTAATTAGTCTCCAATTAAAATAAATAACTTAATTTTTTTTAAAAAGGGACAGGAACACTAAGCTTGGTTGTCAAAATAATCAGGTACTTCTTAAGACATCACTTTTTATGAATGTGCCAGTGGTTGGAGGGGTAGCATAAGAATATGAGCAGGAGCTTTGGGATAGTCTGAGCTGTGCCCGAATTCCAGCTCTGCTATTTCCCATGGCATAACCTTAAGCAAGTTACTTTGTCCCTTTGGTCCTCAATTTTCCCATCTGTAAAATGAGGATGATGATAATCTCGTAAGGTCAGTGAGTGGTTGATTGACATGGTGTCTGTAAAGCTTTTGTAGTGTTTGTCATATGGAAAATACCAAGTGTGGATGATGGTTTATTAGCACCAAACACTACTGCTACTCTATGAGTTATAAGTTTTCAGGAAACAATTTTTTCAGCATTTTCAAAAACGGGTTTTAAATAGTTTCAACTAAATGTGCTCCATTTTCAGAAATACACACTAAAGAATAAGAGCTGTAGGAAGACAATTATCTGTGAGAATGTTCACCATGCTGTTAGCTGTAACAGAAAAAAGGAACCTGTATAAATTCCTAAATTTATTTCACAAATTGGTAAAATAAATTATGGTACACCAATAAAATGACTATCACTCTTCCCAAAAAAAAGGAAAAAAAAGCAGGTGATGGGCCAGATTTGACCTGTTGAGCTCCCACTCCACTGGAAGCAAACCTCTGGGAGAATCAGTGTTCTGTCCAAAGAAAACACGGGGAGAAAAAAGTTTTTCTTTCTTCTAAACTCTTAAAGAGCTTAATGCACACAAGTGAGCAAAATTAGCTAAATGTCCTTTTCCATACTCACTAACATTTATGTAGTTTTTGTTTGATTGTAAAACATAGATGAAACTAACTTTTATGGACATGAAGTGATCACTTTTGCATTATCAGATCTGGTGGCATTAGCACTGAAGTGTGGCTCAGCTGGTAAAGAATCCCCCTGCAGTGTGGGAGACCTGGGTTTGATCCCTGGGTTTGGAAGATCCCCTGGAGAAGGGATAGGCTACCCACTCCAGTATTCTAGCCTGGAGAATTCCATGGACTGTATAGTCCATGGGGTTGCAGAATTGGACACGACTGAGCGACTTTCACTTACATCAAAGTAAAAAGAGCTGGGACAAAAAATGTGTATGCCTGTGTATATAATATACACACATATATATGTGTATAAAGACCACATATATTTTATCTATATCAATTTCAGGTCCTTTTCTGGTTCAGAACTTGTTACTTTTTTCTATGTCTAGTGATTTTTTATTGGATATCATAGATTCTAAATGTTATGCTATTGTTTCCCCTTTGTTGTCTTTCTTCAAAGAGTTTTAAAGTTTGTTTTGGCAAAAGATTAATTGTTAGATTACTTGTGGATTGACCTGATTTTCTTGAGGATTATTTTAAGCTTCATTGGAGTGTGCCTAGAATAGCCTTTAGTTTAGCTTTAGTAAGAAGCCTTGGCCCACCTTGGGGTTTCTGTTGATTGCCCTATGGCTTGGTGAGGTCTCTCTACTCTGGCTGGCTAGAACATGAACAGCGTCTACCTCCCGGTGTGCTAAGAATTGTTCAGGTTACATATTCTGGTAGTTGTTCTTTGCCCGGCTACGTGGAATTTCACCCGTGTTTGTGCAGACTGGTGTTCAGCCAAAGATCAAGAAGAGCTCTGTGCAGATTTTGAAAGTTCTTTCTCTGTATAGCTCCCTCCTCTCTGGTACTTTGTCCCACAAATTCCAGCTCCCTCCCCTCCTCGAAACCCAGTCTCTGTCTCCGTAATTTCATGAGACCACTGTGCAGTGAGTTTCTCTTGTGAGAATGTTCACCATGCTGTTAGCCGTGCTATAGTCTCAAAGTTGCCGCCGTGTGGGACGCTGGAACATTTTATTTCCCTTCTCTCAGTTATCTGTCTTTCCCTGTCATTTGCAAACAGTTGTCTCATATCCTTTGCCAGGTTTCGGATTGTTCACTATGGAAGAGCAAGTTCTGTGCTGCTGACTTCTTTATGATCAGCAGTGGAGCTCAGCCTCTTTAAGATGCTGAATCCTCCAATCCTGGTGTATTTATTTAGGTCTTCTCTGAGATTTTAGATAAGCTTTTCAAATTTCTCCCTAAATTCTCTCCATAGAATCTAAAATTTAGAGCTTGATTTATTTCCAAGTTTTCATACGTTTCAGTCCAGTTCAGTCGCTCAGTCGTGTCCCACTCTTTGCGACCCCATGAATCGCAGCACACCAGGCCTCCCTGTCTATCACCAACTCGCAGAGTTCACTCAGATTCACGGCCATCGAGTCGGTGATGCCATTCAGCCATCTCGTCCTCTGTCGTCCCCTTCTCCTCCTGCCCCCAATCCCTCCCAGCATCAGAGTCTTTTCCAATGAGTCAACTCTTCCCATGAGGTGGCCAGAGTACTGGAGTTTCAGCTTTAGCATCATTCCTTCCAAAGAACATCCAGGGCTGATCTCCTTCAGAATGGACTGGTTGGATCTCCTTGCAGTCCAAGAGACTCTCAAGAGTCTTCTCCAACACCACAGTTCAAAAGCATCAGTTCTTCAGCACTCAGCTTTCTTCACAGTCCAACTCTCACATCCATACATGACTACTGGAAAAACCATAGCCTTGACTAGATGGACCTTTGTTGGCAAAGTATGTCTCTGCTTTTGAATATGCTATCTAGGTTGGTCATAACCTTCCTTCCACGGAGTAAGCGTCTTTTAATTTCATGGCTGCAATCACAATCTGCAGTGATTTTGGAGCCAAAATATAAAGTCTGACACTGTTTCCTTATGTCATTGCAAATGATATATTTTAAAGTTTTTTTTTTACCTACTAATTGCTAATATAAAAGAAAAATAAAATTTTCATATTGCTTTTTCTACCCTACAGTAATGTAGTATACTGATTTTCCTATACAATTAATTGAAGTATTATTTTGAATTACTTAACTATAATTTTCAAATAATGAATGATAGTTTTAATTCCAACCCTTATATATATGTGTTTGTGTGTGTGTGTATATATATATATATATATATTTTTTTTTTTCTTGCTGTCCTTCACTGTTTAAGAGCTACAGTGTAGGGACTTCCCTGGCCATCCAGTGATTGGGACTCTGTGCTTCCAATGCAGTGGATGTGGGTTTGATCTCTGGTTGGGGAACTAAGATCCCACATGCTGTGTGGCACGGCCGAAAAAACTATAGTGCAGTGTTGAATAGAAGTTCCTTTCTATTTCTTCTTGACTAAGATTTTTAAAAGTCATAAATGTTGAATTTTATTGAAAACTTCCTACGTCTATTGAGAGATTTGTATGCTATTTCACTATAATTTCGTAAAGTACATTGGTTTTTATTCCAATGTGAAACCAACTTTTTACATCTGAAATAAAACCAACTCGGTCATGTTACATTTCCCTTTTTATACTGTGCTTGGTTTGCTTTGCTATTATTTTGCTAAAAGATTTCTGCATTTGTATTTGTGAGTGAGATTGTCCTGTACTTGTCCTTTCTCTTTCTGTAGGTTTTCACTTATATGTTACACTAGCCCCAAAACATTTTGGAATTAGTTCTTGAATATTTCCCTGGTGGCTCAGAGGTTAAAGCGTCTGCCTCCAATGCGGGAGACCCGGGTTCGATCCCTGGGTCAGGAAGATCCCCTGGAGAAGGAAATGGAATCCACTCCAGTATTCTTGCCTGGAGAATCCCATGGACAGAGAAGCCTAGTACATTACAGTCCACGGGGTCGCAGAGTTGGACATGACTGAGCGACTTCACCTTCACCTTCTTGAATATTTAATAGAGCTTGTCCAGTAAGCCATCTAGGACTGGAGTTTTCTTTGTAAAAAGTTTGAACCTCTTTATCTCTGGTAGGGCTTTTTGCCTTAAAGTTTTTTTTTCTCTTGTATTAATCTGCCATGCTAGCTATCTTTTGGTTATATTTGCAAAATGTATATAGTTTAACATCTTTTTACTTTAAACTTTCCTGTTTTATGTTTTGAGTGTCTTTCTTTTGCAGAGGGCATTATTGTTTTTTAAAATGTGTTTATTTTTGACTGCGCTGGGTCTTCATTACTCTGTGCAGGCTTTCTCGCTATGTGGCTAGTGGGGAATAATCTCTAGTTTTGGTGCACGGACTTCTGCTGTTGCGGAGCATGGTCTTGTGCTTTAGAAAGTACACTTTCTAAAATGTTTTAAAACACTTTCTAAGTGTTTTAAAGAGCACAGTATTCACTGGGCAAAAATTTACAGATACCTGCATAACTGAAGCCAAATTTATGACAGCAAAAAAAAAAAAAAGCCCTGCAGGAGTGTGCCACCAAAAAACCTTGGCACACTCTGCCTTACCCCAGAAAATGTCTCTTTTGGCTTTCTCAGCCTGTGAAGTGGGATGGTTTAAAAACAAAAGTAAATTTTGCATGCAGTTTTACTAATACCAGCCTATTGCAAAGTATTCGCACAAAGAAGTAACTGAAAAATTGCTTCTTTGGATAGATGTATGATGGCTCAGGGAAAGGTACTTGTAGGGATTTCTTTGAACAGGTTTAAACTGTTTCCCTTCATAGACAACCAAGAAGGTATCACAGCAAACTGGTAAAATCCAAATAAAATGAAGGGCTCCATTGTTCCACTTTACAAAGTTGGCTTTATTCAGCAGATTCAGCTAGCAACTGGAAGTGGGAATTATACATTTCTGTCAAAATTACTATGATGAATATTTATCATGGAAAACTATGAGTTATTTCAGATTCTTCACTCAT
Source organism: Aepyceros melampus (assembly GCA_006408695.1). NCBI lineage: Eukaryota > Metazoa > Chordata > Mammalia > Artiodactyla > Bovidae > Aepyceros > Aepyceros melampus. The sequence goes on from SJXQ01011405.1 coordinate 297,527, forward strand.
ACATCATAGAAATTACAGTATTCATGGTAAAAAATCATCATCTTTCTAAAACAGTTGTTTGATGGATAAGTCTCTTAAGACTCTAAAAGAAGCTGACAAAGTATCAGAGAATATTTTAGCCCAATAAATGACATAAAGGACTTACCTTCTTACCAGATAATACTTATCAAAAGATCACCAAAATTAGGCTGAAATTGTGACAGTCAATCACCTCTTTTGTGATGCTCTGTGTATATGTTTTCAGGGATTCGCCTGCCATAATTCACAAAGGTTAAAAAATTGTTTGCTATTTGTATCTGTATTGTTAGGTGAATCTGAGTTCTCAAACTCCTGTGACTCAAAAAAGAGAAAAGAAAGTGCTTAGATGCTAAACTTATGTTTTCTATTGGCTGCCATTTAGTTTGTGCCCAGTATTTGTGTCTGACAAAACAAATAGGAAACTCTTTCCTCCTTGTTGCTAAATTTAAAATAAAGTTTAATATTAAAACAAAAAAAAATGGATCTATTGAATAGAGGCAAAGTGGGCTTAAACTGTCATTGTTATCCTGTCCCGGGTCACTGGAGGCAGCTGAGGTGGACAGCTCCAGTGTTCCCACCAAAGAGCCTGGAAAAGCAGGGAGATGTGGAGAGGGGCTGTCTCTGCCTGGGTGTGTCATCCCAATACATTAGCTCCTTTTCCATCATGTTTTTAATTGTAGTTTTTCCACCAGAATGGACAAGTACACCATGTTCCGTTTATTTCACATTAGGACCTAGTATGTTCAAGGCTCTGTGCTAAATTCTGTGAATAAAATGGTGAATAAGTAAAATATATCAAGTGTTCACAGGTAAAGATTTTATCACCATTTGACATAGTAGCAAAACCTAGAGCAAATTTCCTGTGAAAATTAAAATTTCTTGTGAAGGCCTATGTAACCTAGTAAGCACCAAATAAACGAGTGCAACATAAATTGTATGCACCTTGGGGCTTCCCTGGTGGCTCAGATGGTAAAGCGTCTGCCTGCAATGCGAGAGACCTGGGTTCAATTCCTGGGTTGGGAAGATCCCCTGGAGAAGGAAATGGCAATCCACTCTAGCACTCTTGCCTGGAAAATCCCATGGACGGAGGAGCCTGATAGGCTACAGTCTATGGGGTCACAAAGAGTCGCACATGACTGAGTGACTTCACTTCACTTCACTGTTATCCTTGATTAGATCTTGTTTGTTTGTTAACAACTATAAAGGTCTCCTTGAAACAATTATGGACATTTGGATTTCAAGTAGATATTTGAGCATTCTTGTTAATTTTCTTGAGTGTGACAGTTACACTGGGTTATAGAGAAGATCATTGTTCTTAAATTTTGCTTGAAGTATTTCGGGGTAAAGTGTCATGATATCTGTAACTCAGTTTCATTGTTTCAGAAATAAGTGTGGTTACATAAAGAATGTTAATAATGGTTAAAGGTAGGTGATAGGAGTATGGCTGCTTATCATACTGTTCTTGCATCTTTTCTGGATGTTTCAGCTCAGTTCAGTCACTCAGTTGTGTAACTTTCAAAATAAAAAGTTGGGGAAATTTTTTAGTCCATTTTGCCTTCCCTGTTAAAAACAATGTACGATTGTACAATTCCCCAAAGGGAATCTATTCCCCAAAATATGAATTAGAAATCGGAAACCGTACAAATTTAAGGCAATTTCAGAAAGGATTTTTGTTGTTTTTCTTTTAAATCTAAGTTACATCAGTCAAGGGTAAACTCAGATCTTAGGCAACACTCTTTCTGAACTTTGTCACAATAGTTACTTAACCTTTATTTGTCCGAGCTTCATTTTACCTAGTACATTCACATTTGCCAGAGAAATTGTGTCTTCATATCCACCAGCAAGGTACTTGTCACTTAGTCTATACAAATGTTCCCAATATGGGAGGCCTAGAAGGTGGGGGGCTGGGCCCAAGGCCTTCAGGAGATGCAAATTCACTTGGCAAGCTTACAGATTAATTGGAGGTTAAGCATGATGAAGCTGAAGAACACAGAACAATCTAGAAGGCACAGATGAAACCACTGCCATTCCAGAGGGGGTTACAGAGAGGAAGCTGTTCTTAATATCAGTGTGGAAACAGAGTGTTGTAATATTTTAGATGTAAACAGCAATTGGACACCCATAGACTTCATACCTTTCCATAGACCAAAATTTTCTTCAAATTCAAGTAGATTCAGTGTGCCATCACTGGAAATCTTTGATGCTACCTGCATTTTCAACCCAGGCATTATTTTCTCCCAGGCATTATTTTCTCCGAGTTGAAGCTGACACTATATTTTAATCAGGGAGAGATTGTTTTCTGACCATGGTTTTCATCAAGTCCACAAAGCCCTAAAGGGTAAAGAATACCTCCAGTATACCAAATATCTCTTGTACACTATGATACATCATATTATCTAGTAATCATGACATCTGTGGGCCTTAGAGTCAGACTTAAGATAGTGTCATGATTTCTTTCAAGCAATGCCAATTTTCTTGTGGTTTATCCCCTAAAAAAGTGACAGTAGGAAAAAAATGAGTTAAATTTGCATAGGAGCTAAGAAGTCTTGCAGATGCTGTGACAGATTCATTTTAAGAATTTGATCCTGTATTGTAGAGACTATGAGCATTCCAATACATTTACTCAGGCAACTTCTGCTAACATAAAATTTATTGACTTGATATTTTGCCGAAGACTAAAGATTGTTTAACTTAGGGAAAATGTGTAAAAGTATTTCTTTTTATCTCTAGGTGGTGCTGTGTATTGTTTTATGTTAGGCACAAGACTGCCTAGTTTTGAAGTGTTGTGTTTTATTTTACAGGTGAACACACTGAGACTCTGAAATTTTGGCTTAAGATAAAGAAAACTTGATTTGAGGCAGATCTTGGACTTTTTTTTTTTAATGTTTAAAGTATGGTTTATTTGAGGAAAAATTAGTCATCTCATCATTATTTCATACAGTTCTACGTATACTGTTTGTGACAGGTTTAAGAATTTATTTCACTTATTGATTTATAAAACTTTCTTTAAGACATTCTAAAAGAAAATAATTTGTCCAATTTAAGTGACAATAGATTGTAAGGAACGATAATGAGCTATCACATACATAAATATATATATATGTATATCTAAATACTCATGGTTGGAGGATACAAAGAGAAAATATAAATTGCTAGTAATTATGTAAAAATAATTAAAACTCATTAATAAAACTGAAGGGCAGTATAGGACCTCTTTTTCCTCCCAGATGAGCACAAAGTCTGTAATGTTCATCTTCATAGATATGAAGGCATTGGTAAGACAGGCTCCTTAACCACTGGCGAAGAGAGTATAAATCAGTGCAACCTTTCTGAAAATTAATTTGACAGATGTCAACAAGAACTTTAAGTTGTTCAAACTAATCTAGTAGTTCAAAGTCTAGGCTCCTCTCTGTAGGAATAATCAGGAATGTGGACAGTGATTTATTTATTTACATTTTTAAAGAATTATTTGTATTGCTAGTTCCTAGAAATACAGTTGATTATTTCTTCATCTTTGGCTGCTCCGAGTCTCCGTCGCTAGGCACAGCCTTTTTCTGGTTATGGTGAGTGGGCTCTCCTTGAAGTGGCTTCTCTTGCTGTGGAGCACGGGCCCTAGGCACCAGGCTTCAGTAGTTTGGCATGCGGGCTCTAGAGCATGGGTTTAGTACTTGTGGCTCACAGGCTTAGTTGCCCCTCGGCATGTGGAATCTTCCCTGACCAGGGATTGAACCTGTGTCCCCTACATTTGCAGGTGGATTCTTAGCCACTGAACCTGCAGAGAAGTCCCATTAATTATTATTATTTTTTGGCTGTGCTGGGTCTTCACTGTGGTGCATGGGCTCTTAATTGCAGTGCACAGGCTTCTCTAGTCACAGTCTCTGGGCTTCTCTCTACTTGGGTAGTGGGTTTTGTTGCTTCATGGCCAAAGGCATCTAAGTTCCTCCACCAGGGATTGAACCCTTGTCCCCTGCATTGGAAGGCAGATTCTTAACCACTGGATCACTGGGAAGTCCCTGGACAATGATGTATATACAAAGATATTGGTAATAGTATTATTTATAAACATTTATAGATAAGAAAATCATTATATAAAGTGGGCTTCCCTGGGGGCTCAGACAGTAAAGAATATGCCTGCAATGCAAGAGACTGGGGCTCAATCCCTGAGCTTGGAAGATCCTCTGGAGGAGGGCATGGTAACCCACTCCAGTATTCTTTCCTGGAGAGTTCCATGGATAGAGGACCCTGGCAGACTACAGTCTATGGGGTCACAAAGAGTGGGGCACCACTGAGCAACTAACACACTTTTTGATATACGGCAGCCATTTACAAATTACTTGGAAAATAATTTTAAATGACAAAAAGAGATATTCATAATACTTTACTGAGCTAAAAATGAGGTTAAAAATCTATAAACATGGTATTATCTCATAGAAAATATTACTGCATTTGGAGAAAAATGATGAAAAACATAAGCATTAATAAAGGTCATCTGGATGTGTCCCAAGAAGAATGAGTGCTTTTCTTCCTTTTCTGTCTTTTAAGTTTTCTGCAAAGTATACTTTCTACAGAAGTACAATAAGTACATTTATAGACAGAAAAAAAATGTTATTTTTTAAAAAGAAACAGGTAGCATTTTAAATGATTTTGAAACCTGTCACTCTGCAGGTCATCTGAGGCCGGCAGCTTTTCTGCCTTCCTTGTTTGTTCCCTTGAACTGATGGTCAGAGGGAGGAAACCGTACCACATCACTTCCATGGAATTCCACTACAGAATTATTACATACGTCCCACTCGCTTTCCCTTTTAACTCTCTGATTAAGAGTGACAACATTGGTAAACTCCAAAGTCTGACATTCATTTTGGACAGTAGTGAATAATCACATCTAAACAAACTTCCCTGAATGTCTGTCGTCCATTTTTCTTCTGCAACATTTTCTTTCTCTTTTCTTCATTGTTTTCTGTGGTTTTTATTGACACAGTTTTTAAGATCTATTTTTGTGCCTTAAAATGCTTATCAAGTTTTCTAACTATATAAAGATCACATATTCAGATATTTTGCTAGCTGTTCCTTAGTTCATACTTGAACTGGTTGACTGAAAGGGTCTCAGTTTAATTGAAACAGCCTCTTATTAGTTCCCAATCCACAACTTAAAGCCCTTCATTCTTGTCATTGGAGGAAATGTTAGCTCATCTGAACCTTCCTTTCTCAATTCAGATTGTCTTGTAATGACGCAACTCTTAAAAAGCATATTTAGAGTTATATAGTGAGAAAGGACTAGAAGTAAATTGCAGGAGACCTTCACTTTTGTCCTGGAGTTCAGTTAGGACAGTGAGGAATGAACTGGTTGAACATTTCCATCTGGCACTGATTACTTGTGTGATCTTTGGAAAATTATTTATTCTTGATTTCTTTGCCTGTAAAGTTAAGGTGGTGGCCCAGATGACCTACGGCTTGATTTGACAGAGGAGCAGCATATTTGAAATTGTGCTTGCAAGGAAAACTCTGGGTCAAAAAGGCTCCCATACATTTAAGATTCCTTCTGATTCTGAAATGTTTTTCTGGTCACAGTGTTCCTTTGAAACCACACAACTCAGGTTAGGACTTGAATCCACGGTCTTTTAATTGATCACATACCTGGCATCAGGACTTGCTGAAGTTTCAAGTTCTTTACGTCTCAAAGCAGAAGAAATTCAAATATTGTTGGCCTAAGAGGCAAAGTGATAGTTAAGAAGTTGATTTACTGAGAGAGAGACATACTCCATAGACAGAATGTGGGCCATCTCAGAAAGCAAGAGGCCCCAGAATACGGGGCGGTTAAGTATTTTTGACCTACGACTTTCATAAACTAAACTAATGAGAACAATTACTTCAACTGTTTTGGAGAGAAAGGGCAGGGATTTTCAGGAATTGGGCTACTTGCCCTCTTTTCTGCCTTTTGTGGTCAGCTTTGGAACTGTCATGGCCCCCGTGGGTGTGTCATTTAGCTGATGTATGACCGTGCGTGTATAATGAGGCTCAAGGTCCACTGGAAGTCAAATCTTCCACTGTCTTCACCTAGTTGGCTCTAACCAGTTTATGTCATATCCTCAAGGGCTATTTCATCCTGTTTTTTAAAAAAACATATGTATTTTTTTGGCTGCATGCACAGCATATAGGATCTTAGCTCCCTGACCAGGGATTGAACTCTTGCTGCCTGCAGTGGAAGCGTGGAGTCTTAACCACTGGACTGCCGGGCAAGTCCCTACTGCCATTCTTTTAAAGATTGTGTCTTGTCCCCTTGTATCTCGTTTCACCTGCAAAACCTTCACAATTTCACCTTAATCTACAGTAGGTGCCATGCGGGTCCTTGTCTTTCAAGGTTTTTCCCATAGTTTAGAGGCCACTGTTTGCTTTTATTTCTTAGTTATTCAGAGAAGGAAGTATTTAAGTGTTGGAGCTGGTGGCATAAAAGCTGCTACTAAAGCCCTGGGATAATGTCTTGTATCAGCCACAGCCATGAACACGTCTGGAAGGGTACAGCAGCATACGCATGAACGTTCCTTTGTTTTACCGAGGGATGTGTTAGAAACTCTCAAGTGTAGCCATTCCCTAATCCTCCCCATCCAGGACCTGCCTTAAAGTGGATAGAACACATAGGTGGTATGATTTGAGGGGATACCAGGCAGGATGCTTCATTCAGAAATACTTATTCCACTGCCTCTTAAGCCAGCATTATTAAGCTTAACTTTGGCTCTGGAAAGCTACCACAAGTGCTTACAAACACACCTTTCAAAAAGTGAAAAGAAATCTAATCTTAGAACAGGAACATTCATAGAGTACCGTGGGTCAAGTTCAAACTAAAACTTTCAGTGAGACATTAAGAAAGATATTTCAGTGTGTATTTCCTCCGACAGGAGGCCCAGGTCATCAACTTCTCACCCTGCAAATAGCACGTTAACATCTTCACATTTCCCCCGACTCGTTCCTGGGTTATCAAGTGTGCCATTCTTCAATGCTCAGTCACAAAGGGTACTCTGAGTAAGCTGAGGGTTCTCAGTTTACCTGTATGTGTGAGTTGCTGTTGAAAAAGATTTAGATTAAGATTTCCTTTGTGCCTGTTTTTAGAAGTATTGATTTGGTCTGAGTCATATTCCATTTTTGGTGTGTTTATAGGCAAACTTCTTACACCTGTCTCTGGGTGTTTTGTTTACATTTAAAGGCATTAATGATGAAGTAATGTTTAAACAAGAGATATTGGAAATGTATTAAATACAGGGGAAATTTTTATACCTTTTTATTGTAAAATGTAAGCAATGAACAGCTTTATTTTCTGTTACAATTTTAGCATTATAATCTATAAACATAGTGTTATATAAGCTTATAACATAAATTTATACTTTTAAACTGTTTATATTAATTGGTGAGGAAGACAAAAGTAGATTCTGAGAAAACAGAACTGTGAGCATCCCAGATGAAGAGTGTGACCTTGTTTGGCCAGAGCTTACCTAGTGAGTTTCATGATGTGCTTGACCTGTTTTGTTGATTTTTCTGTGATTCTTCTGCCTCCTGTTCATTAAAAATATTCTCTGAAGTTTTAGACACTTATCCATTTGTTCAACAAATTCTGTCTTATTCACCCACTGTGTTCTGGACACTGCTTGTACCTGCAGCTATGAAGATAAGGAGTCCCTCTCAGTGTGAAAGAAAGACAATGATGATGTGATGATACACAAAATATGCTTGAGATGCCAAGAGCTTCCTGGGAAGGAGCTCCTGGTTCTGCTGGGAGAGTCAGGGGAGGCCTTTCCGAGGAGGGAGCACACCCTCCTTAAGGAGTACACGCCCACCGTCAGGAGCTGGAGCAGGAGGAAGCAGGTGTGTGTGCTGCACACTTGCCTGAGGAGCCCTGGGATGCTGGCCACAGAGCACCTTGGCCTGCCTGAAAGGTTCTGGGAAGGTGCTTGGAGAAGGACCACTAAGGGTTGGAGGAAAAACATGGAACAGGGGAATCTTCCAGGAGGGCCAGGGCACAGGGGTGTTTGCATACTTTAAGGAATGACAGCTCAGAAAGGCCAGGTGACAGAGTTTGTGAGGGGAGTTGATGAGGGAGGGTGTGAATTTTAACAGTAGCTAGTACTTAGTTCTTACCACGTGCAGGGCACCATTCTAAACCCTGAGCATCCATTAGATCCTTTACTTCTCATATAACTCTATGAAGTTACTATGATTATCTCCATTTTTCAGACAAGGACATTGTGGTGGCATTAAAATATGTCCACAAACTTTTTAATCCGCTTCCCTATAAGTAGACCCTAATTCTTCTCCCCTTGAGTCTGGGCTGGCTAATGACTTGCTTCCAACTAATAAAATATAACAGAAGTGACAGTTTGTGACTTCTGAGACTAGGTCATAAAAGGCATTAGAGTCTCCTTCTCCTTTTTGCTGTCTCATTCATTCTGGAGGAAGCCAGCAGCCATCTGATGAGGACCTAAGCAGCCTGTGGAGAGGCCCACATGGGAAGAAATAGGTCCCTCCTGCCAGGAGCCTCCTGCCATCTGCCCTGTGAGGGAGTGATTTTGCAAAGAAAATTGAGCCTCCGTCTGGTCTTCAAAAGACTGCAGCCCCAGCCTCGACCGCAACCTATATAGTGCGGCTGCTTCCAAATTCCTGATCCCCCAACGTCTCTGGGATAATAAGTATTTGTTCTTTCAAGCTGCTAAGTTTTTTCCCCCCCTTTATGGCTGTGCTGGGTCTTCGTTGCTGTGCGGGTTTTTCTCTAGCTGTGGGGAGCAGAGGCTACTCTCTCGTGTGATAATGCCTTATTACGGTGGCTTCTCTTGTTGTGGAGCACAGTCTCTAGGCAGTTGCCGCACCTGGTAAGCTACTAAGTCTTGAAGTAATTTGTTACATGGCACTAAGTAACAAATACGTACACCGAAGCATCACATGTTAGTAACATTTCCAGGGTCACACACGTTATAAGTTATGAATTTGAAATTTGAACTCAGGCATTCAAACTTCAGACTCTATTCACTTCTACTATACTATTCTGCCTTGAAAAGTAGGTGGGCCTCTTTCTCTGGCGATCTAGTACTTATATTAATATTACACTTACACACACACACACACACACACTATTTCCTTTCTTTCTGTTTCTTTCTTTGTTTTTTTTAGGACTTGATCTTGATAGTGATAGGAAGCCACTGACAGCAGTTGTGTGTTGGAAAGATCCTTGGTGTGGAGGCCTGACTGTAAGGAGCTCTGACTGGAATTAGGAAGAATAGTGTCAGGTGATGGGATAATCCAGATGGGAAATGTGAGGTCTGAACTAAGGCATGGGATGGAAAGGATTAGGCAGGTTCAAGAACTGCTCCGTGGGTAGACTTGAAGGGCCCTAGCGTGGCTGACTAGGTTTTTGTGATGCTCGGCTGTGAGAGGGCGGAAAGTCACTGGACAGATCTGGGTGGGTGTGGAGGGGAGTGCTGAGCTGGTGAAGGAGTAGGGGAGGGTTGTGAGGACCTCTGCCTTGGCCGCGGTGCATTTGAGACATTTAAGAGATACCTGAGAGGTGGGGTCCAAGCGCCACTAGAGGGGTCTGAGCTGAGAGGGGCACCCAGGAGTCCTCAGCCCTCCTCTCAAGGATGCTGACGTGATGGTGTGGACCGCTGCACCCTGGGGGAATGTGTGGAATGAGAGGACGAGAGTCTATCCCAGGAGGCCTGGCCTCACCTTGACGGGGGCTGGGCAGGGAGAGGAGCCAGAGAAGGAGAACCAGGGAAAATGGCATGAGAAAACGCAGGGAGAGAGAGGTTTGAGCAAGAGAGTATTACTCCAGTGTCAGATGCTGCCTCTGTACCCGACAGCTGCCGCTTTCCGAGTCTGTGAAACCTGACCACTGTGACTTCTAGGCCTGCCCCTAGAAAGAGCACCACCTGCTCCCCCATGGGCCTCTTTCCCCAATGCCGCAGGTCGAAGCACCCCCAAAGGCTCCCTGGGGAGCTTCATGTGGTTGCCTTGGCAACCTTGGCACATCAACTTACTTAACTCATTTCAGTTCAACCAACATTTATGTAAAGTTGAGCACATGACAAATGATGTGTTGGATGACTAAATACTTACGAAGAATGCATGCAGGGAGGGCCTGGGGGCCGGAGGAGAAGGCACGACCGAGCGTGAGACGGCGGGATGGCATCACGGACTCCGTGGGCGTGGGTCTGGGTGAACTCCGGGAGATGGTGATGGACAGGGAGGCCTGGCGTGCTGCGATTCATGGGGTCGCAAAGAGCCGGACACGACTGCGCGACTGAACTGAACTGAATACATGCAGGACACTGGTAGGGCAAGCTGTTACTCTCTTCACACGTGCAAAAGTAATAGAAGTTTGCTCCACAAGTCCATTGACTTACTAAGCAGCTGCAGATTTTAATGAGGGCTTGATATCTCCTATAGAGACATGGAATTTTGTTTGTTGTGGAAGAACTATTCATGTTAATAACAACAGAAAAAGGAAGCCATTGAAATTTTTCCTAACATTTTACTGTGTCTACAAAGGCAATCTCGAAAGTTAACATGGATTATTAAGCTGAAATTTTTAAAAGGGCGTCTTTAATGAAATAAGCTTCTTTCAACTCCAGCTGTTCTAATGGCAGCTTCCTGGTTTAGCTGACAGTCATTATTTTTAAAAGTTGTATTTAAGTTAACTGAAATGTCAGTACTTAAGCTCTCTTCGTGATTAGATATGGTGATTAGTCTTTTTTTTTCTTTAATTAATTTTTATTTTTTAGTTTGTTTTGCTTTACAATACTGTATTCGTTTTGCTACCCATCGACATGGATCAGCCACGAGTGTACATGAACTCCCAATCCCAACCCCCACCACCCCCCTTCCACCCCACACCCTCTCTGGATTATCCACGTGCATCAGTCCCAAGCATCCTGCATCCTGTATCAAACCTGGACTGGCGATTCGTTTCACTTATGATATCAAACATGTTACACTGCCACTCTGCCAACCCATCCCACCCTCTCCCTCTCCCACAGAGTCCAAAAGGCCGTTCTATACATCTGTGTCTCTTTTGCTGTCTTGCGTACAGGTTTATCATTACCATCATTCTAAATTCCACATATATGTGTAAGTATACTGTATTGGTGTTTTTCTTTCTGGCTTACTTCACTCTGTATAAAGAGTCTCTTTTAAATTACGCTCGGATTTTCTATTAGGAAAACCACAGCGGAGCCATGACACAATAGGTCCATAATAAAGTTTCACAGGTCTGATAACTTTTATGTACTAAATACTGGATTTTAAGAAATTGAATTCTGTGACTTTCCTATTAAAGGCAAGCAGAAGTTTCCCACATCCTTAAATAATTAAGACAAACTTTTACTGAGTCCAAGCTTGCTCTTATCGCTGCATGACGGGTCAGCGAATTCATTGAGAGATGAGGTGTTGAGGCAAGGAAGAGATTTTAATCAGGGAGCCAGCTGACTGAGAAGGCAGGCTGCTAAGTCACTTCAGTCGTGTCCGACTCTGTGCGACCCCATAGACGGCAGCCCACCAGGCTCCCTTGTCCCTGGGATTCTCCAGGCAAGAACACTAGAGTGGGTTGCCATTTTCTTCTCCAATGCATGAAAGTGAAAAAGGAAAGTGAAGTCGCTCAGTCGTGTCTGACTCTTCGCGACCCCCTGGACTGCAGCCCACCAGGCTCCTCCATCCATGGGATTTTTCCAGGCAAGAGTACTGGAGTGGGGTGCCACTGCCTTCTCTGGAGAAGGCAGGCTAGCACCCCAAAATAAACATCTTGTCAGGACCTGGTTGCCAGGTCCTTTTATGGATTAGAGATGGCGGGAAGGTGAGGCAATAAAGAAAAAGACTATTCAATCCTTGCAAATATCCCCTAGAATGGCAAGCCTCAGGCAGGGGAATGTGTTAGTTTCACTTCTTACAGTCCTTCACAGGTGGGCTGCTCAGCGCAGGCCATTTTGTATGCTTACAGTAACAAATAGGGTTAAAGTCACAGAAGCAAATCTGGTGTAAATTTAACACTTCCGGGTTACACTTCCAATAGCAAAGATACACAACCAGAAAAATTCCCAACAAGAGGTTAAAGCTAGAACAAGATGTGGTACGTATATACAGTAGACTATTTCTCACTCATTAAAAATAGCTACTGAAGTTAGGGTATTAAGACACTGTTAGCCACAGTATGAACTCCCAATCCCAACCCCCACCACCCCCCTTCCACCCCACACCCTCTCTGGATTATCCACGTGCATCAGTCCCAAGCATCCTGCATCCTGTATCAAACCTGGACTGGCGATTCGTTTCACTTATGATATCAAACATGTTACACTGCCACTCTGCCAACCCATCCCACCCTCTCCCTCTCCCACAGAGTCCAAAAGGCCGTTCTATACATCTGTGTCTCTTTTGCTGTCTTGCGTACAGGTTTATCATTACCATCATTCTAAATTCCACATATATGTGTAAGTATACTGTATTGGTGTTTTTCTTTCTGGCTTACTTCACTCTGTATAATAGAGTCTCTTTTAAATTACGCTCGGATTTTCTATTAGGAAAACCACAGCGGAGCCATGACACAATAGGTCCATAATAAAGTTTCACAGGTCTGATAACTTTTATGTACTAAATACTGGATTTTAAGAAATTGAATTCTGTGACTTTCCTATTAAAGGCAAGCAGAAGTTTCCCACATCCTTAAATAATTAAGACAAACTTTTACTGAGTCCAAGCTTGCTCTTATCGCTGCATGACGGGTCAGCGAATTCATTGAGAGATGAGGTGTTGAGGCAAGGAAGAGATTTTAATCAGGGAGCCAGCTGACTGAGAAGGCAGGCTGCTAAGTCACTTCAGTCGTGTCCGACTCTGTGCGACCCCATAGACGGCAGCCCACCAGGCTCCCTTGTCCCTGGGATTCTCCAGGCAAGAACACTAGAGTGGGTTGCCATTTTCTTCTCCAATGCATGAAAGTGAAAAAGGAAAGTGAAGTCGCTCAGTCGTGTCTGACTCTTCGCGACCCCCTGGACTGCAGCCCACCAGGCTCCTCCATCCATGGGATTTTTCCAGGCAAGAGTACTGGAGTGGGGTGCCACTGCCTTCTCTGGAGAAGGCAGGCTAGCACCCCAAAATAAACATCTTGTCAGGACCTGGTTGCCAGGTCCTTTATGGATTAGAGATGGCGGGAAGGTGAGGCAATAAAGAAAAAGACTATTCAATCCTTGCAAATATCCCCTAGAATGGCAAGCCTCAGGCAGGGGAATGTGTTAGTTTCACTTCTTACAGTCCTTCACAGGTGGGCTGCTCAGCGCAGGCCATTTTGTATGCTTACAGTAACAAATAGGGTTAAAGTCACAGAAGCAAATCTGGTGTAAATTTAACACTTCCGGGTTACACTTCCAATAGCAAAGATACACAACCAGAAAAATTCCCAACAAGAGGTTAAAGCTAGAACAAGATGTGGTACGTATATACAGTAGACTATTTCTCACTCATTAAAAATAGCTACTGAAGTTAGGGTATTAAGACACTGTTAGCCACAGAGATGGACCTTGAAGGATCTAGGCAAAGGGAAGCCAGGCAGGCAGAGGAAGACTATGGTATAGGATTTACCTTCCCAGCGGAATAAAAATAGACATACAAGGCAAAAAATTTACAATCCAAAAAGAGACTCAGAGAATTCAAAGACAAACAAAGGGTTCCAGGAAAAAAAAAAACGTGAATGGCTTTGAATGAATTAGGACATCCTTACCCTTATAGACAAGAAATGTGAATCTGTAATAGATAATCCACAAGGACTATTCTTTTCTCTCCTTCCATCCTCTTCTTTGCACAGATCCACAGAAATCTGATTATCTCTAAGAGATAATCCACAATAATTATCTAAATATTTTCTATGTATACACAGAAAGTATAACTGAGATAGATACTTCAGAAGGACCTGACGTTCAGCACTCTTCTCATCCTTCTATGGCAAAAAAAAAAAAAAATAACAGAGATGTCACGTGAGTGTATGTTCCTCAATTCTTTGTCTCATCACAACAAAGATTTGGAGTGATGGACGTTAAAGCCCCCTCAGCGTGTCACAGCTCTCGGGTCTTGGATAGACCATGTTATAGCTCTCAGGTCTCGAAAGGACCATGTTATAGCTCTTAGACAAATCAGTGTTACAGCTCTATTTTATTTAGAGATAGCAGGAGAATCCATCTTCGAAGCATGAGGACACGTTGACCCAAAGACATGAGGAGAAGAGCGCAACAGCACGCGGGAGAGAGAGAGCTAGCTTTGGCTCCTCTTTTTATATGTTTATCTCTCCCTGGGCCAATCTGATGTAAATTGGGCCAGCCAGGAGTGTTGTTTGTTTTACCTGAGGTCCTCACTCTGGTCCTTGGACCTTCTTTTGTTCTATTCTTGCGGGCTTTCGCCTTCTTTGTCTCTTAGACACCGCCCTTTTGGACTCCTTTTCCCTATTGTACCTACCTAACAGAGATACCCCACCCCATAAATACATATGCCTGAGTCAGGAGGCTGTATGCTGACAACAATCCCAAGACTGCAGATCGAGTGTACTATACTGCAGCATCGACAAGATGGTAAGAAAAGGAGAGAAAAGCAGCGCCTACTCTCTTATTTCTGCCCTCCCTGACTTGAGATGCTATCACGTCCCTGGAGCCTGGACAGGCTTGAGTCTCACTGCCGAACTGGGGATGGTTGACACAATCCAGCAGGGTGCCCTTGGTTGACCCTTTTAAAGGGCTACTGTCTCCTACATTCTGGCTGGGACCAGAGTCCTGTGTGGCATCAAGGCCTCAAGGGATTTGAAGGCAAGGTTCAGCTAGCCTTGACCTCTCCTGGGGCTGGGGATCCCAGCTCAAGCCTCGTTCCTGAGGGAGCAGCCTCCTAGCATAGCTCCTAAGCACCCTCAGCAGGGTCCTGTGATCCTGGAAAGATTCTCCAGGGTGGGGTGTTTGTGTGATGCTTAAGGGGAAAGATTAATGAGACTCAAGCCCTTTTGGGGTAGCTCAGGCACATTCCTCCCAATTTCACTGCCCAAGAAGCAAACTTTCCCTAAGGTTTTTGTTACCCCAGGAACCAAAGGTAGGCCTGAATAATGCTGCTACCCTGTGGACATTTTCTGTAACTACAGCATTTTCTCTGTTCACTGGCAACTCAAATCACAGGGCTGGATTTCTGTTAATGACAGAAGTTACATTACCCGCCTCAGGAAATGTCCTGGGGCAGATAATGGAGAAATAAATTCCAAAAACAGCTGAGTTTCAGTAGCCCAGTTGTCAAAGGCAAATGCTCCTGACAACCTTTTAGGAACAATAGAGCCAAAACAAAGTCAAACCTCCACAACTAGACAACATACTAAGGATCCCTAATTGCTGGAGGAGCGCCATTCACAATGACAATGGGAAATCAAATCCCTCCAGGCACAGCGGTCATCATCACCAATCTACAGCCGATAAATGGGGGAGAGAGCCTGGAGGAAAAAGAATCCTCCTAAGCTATCTCTGGGAACAGACATTGGCAACAGTCAGTAAAACGGACAGTTTCTGAATGCCTGAAAAAAACCTCTCAGAGAGATTAAAACTAAGATCTGACATTCCCACACCGTGGCCTATATCCTGAGAAAACCACTGATCAAAAAGCACGGACACCCCCAACAAAGCTTCAGCCCTGCTTCCGATAGCTGAGACACACTACCAGCAAAATCGGCAATGAGGGACTAAAGCTGAAACAAGGTGTGGCACATATATACAGCAGACTCTCTCACTCATAAAAAACCATCACTGAAATTAGGTAATTATGACAGTACTAGCCGCAGGGATGGTCCTTGAAGGATCACACACCAAGGGAAGTCTCTCAGTCAGAGGAAGACCATGATATATGAGGCAAAATAAAAGTAGACAGGCAAGGCAACATACTTACTACCCAAAAAGAGACTGAGAATTCAGAATCAAACGAATGGTTCCAGAGAAACATAAGTGACAGCCCGGGGATGAATTAGGATGTCCGTGCCTACATACACGAGAAATCTGTATTGCAACCGATAATCCACAGTGATTATCCCCTTCCTTCTGTTGCAGAAACCAGTAATCGAGAAACCAAGCACCACACTCAGAGAGTTGGAGAACTCAGGTTTATTACACCGGTGAGCCCAGAGGAGTTAACACTAAGCGCTGAGCCCTGAACAAAGAGTTTGCAGAGTTTTTATAGACAGACTATGTGAGCAACACTACCTGCTAAGAAGCTGGTTTAAACTAAGGGGTTTCGTGTGTGTGGGAACAGCAGTCAAGATGGGGAGGGAGATGTCTGACCTTTACACAGACAAGCATGGTTAAGCCTGCAGGGACTGGACAATTGCAAAGAGCAGGACAAGGGTGAGTGAGATAAACTCTAGTTCCTAGTACTGTAAGTCCCGACTTTCTGAGACTACGTGACCTACGTGATCCAGACTTTGCAAGGAGAAAGCTGAGTTACAGAGTCAGAAGGAGCAGGAGGTTATGTAAAATTTTAACTTTTCTTCTTCATTCCCCCTTCTTGATGCTTCTATCACTTGTAGAAAGCATCATCTCATGTTTTGGTAGGACATTCAGAGTGCCCCATCGTTTAGGGGGCTATATTGAGCTATTACCATTTGTAACTTTATGGATTTAATCCGAGAACTGGGTTGTGAACTGGGTGATTGCGTTGAGAATACAAGGGCCAAACAAGAGTGCTGCAAAGAGCGTGAGAGGACCTGTTAAAGGGAGAAGCTGCGATGCCAGCTCCAGATATTGTTCCAGTTACCCCAGGAATTGCCTAGTTTCTCTCTCCTTTTTATGATTTGTTCCCTTAGCTTTTGGGCCATGTCCCTGACTATTTCTGTTGATTTACATGAAAGCATTCTTCATTCAAGAAGAGGCAGAGTCCTCTCTTTTCAGCTGTCAGTAGGTCTGCTGCTGCTGCTGCTAAGTCGCTTCAGTCGTGTCCAACTCTTAGCAACTCCATGGACTGCAGTCCACCAGGCTCCTCCATCCATGGATTTTCCAGGCAAGAGTACTGGAGTGGGGTGCCATTGCCTTCTCCCCTCTCCTATTCTGTAAAACCAGAGTTTTACAGTTCTGTAAAGCCAGGGAGTCTAGTTGGTCCTGTAACAAAGAGCACAGCAATAATACCAATTAGGGATAGAGGCCAGGGTTGACAATGAAAATCCATCGATATCTTGATAGCCAGATCCTCAAGCTTCCTCCGTGTGTTGACCAGCCGCTGCCAGAGTGTGGCTGGAGCAAGGCTGAAGAATCCTCAAGCTTCTGCCATGCATTGACTAGTCAGCTTCCGGAGTGACTAAAGCAGGGCTCAGCATCCTTCGTGGGTGAGGGCTGTTGTCTTTGGAACCGGCCCTTGGGGAGTTTTTTGGGGTCCTGAACTTCTTTCCAGGTGTCCTCACCACAGGAAGTAGCTGCCTTCTTGACTCTTGTGTGGTGGATGCAAGGGATGACCTCTGTAACTTTATCAGCAGTAGGGGTTGCCAGGACGACTGTGTGAGGGCCTGTCCAAACTGGCTGAAGTGGTTTCTTCTTCCAATCTTTAAGCCATACCTCATCTCCTGGCTGATAGGAACTAACCCAATTGCCCAAATAAATGGGTGTCCTTTCTAAGGTTTCTCGGGCTATATGGCAGAAAACTTTTCCAGGGCAGGGAGGTTTCGGGACATCTCCAGGTCAGCTAGTTGCTGGTGGTCTCCCTTGAGCTTTTCTATCACTGGGGGTGGTCTCCCATATAAGATCTCAAAAGGAGACCAGCCTGAGGACCTCGGGGTACATTTCCACAGAGGGAGATGAGAGTCCACAGAAGGCTAAGGCAGCTTGTTCTAGCATTCTCTGGGTGTTGGCCGGGGGATATTCTTGTCATACTACTACTTGGAGAAACAAACTTAACAAGAAAGTTAAAGATATATGGCCCAAAGATTAATAGACGTAGGAAAGCTGCTGAGGGGCTAGCCAGGAGAATCAGGTCCAGACAGTGATTCGTGACATTAGTGTTTCTCTAGGTATGAGAAGATGCAAGAATTTAGACTCATAAAAATCTTTACCTGAAAACATCTGACTATCTGAAGGCCTGTTTTTTGTGTGTTTTTTTCCTTCTTTTTTCCCAGAGCACAGAGTGCCTTATTTTTTGTCTCTATCCTGAACTCCTTTCAAAGGGGTGTTGAAGGTCAGCGTCTTGTAGTGGTCATGAATTAATCTTCACAGAGGTAGCTGGCAAGGGCCAACTTTCAGTCAGCAGGCCCCTTCATAGCCACATACTGACCATGTTTTAGGGGCATTTCATGGACATTGTGACCCGTGGAGCTGGGAAGGCTCATTCCCAGGTCTAGCAAAAATTCCATTGCCAGGTCACTCAGAGTGTTGTCACTAGACCAGGCCCTGCAAGTAGCAAAAGTCTCTGCACCATGCCTGTCTTGCTAGCCTCGTGGTCCAGGAAAATGTTTCCTCTTGCTGCTTCTTCCCATATCTGGGCTATATTATTACCATTATTGATCTCATATGGAACTGCATATCAGCATTTTATCACAGGCTCAGTCACACATTTGGTAATGTAAGAAATAATCTTCTGAAACAAGCTACATAAAAAATAATATAGCTAGCTGTTATTAGTAAGGTCACAAACAAGAATTTAAGTCAAGAACTTTCACTGGGTATAGCCTGGTATACCCCAGGTCGTCTGACTCAGTTAAATGATAATAATCAAGTGTTAATCTCCTGGTATACATCGTGGAGTATCTGACCTTTATCCAAAGACTGGTTACTGAGACAAGCTTTAGAAACAATCTTAGAGTATCCTTTTTAATAACTTAATTAAATCTTTTAGCGATGTAACAAGGAACTTTTCAGAAGTGTTAGTAAGCACAGACCTTAATTAACAAAACTAGAAGTTAATATTCAGTGAAACATAATTTTTTTCTTTTTTTTGAGAACTCAAAAAAAAGTGAGGACATTAACACTGTAGCTAGGGAAGTCTTTAACGCATCAAATAAAAATGAGGTCTGTCAGGGAGCCGGGAAAAGCCAAGTGGCCATCTTGGATTTCCTATACCCTGGCTCTTTGATTTTCAGCTATTGTTTATCCATTTTTAATTTCCTGATTTAGGAGCAGACTGTTGCCATGTTTTAAGAACATCTGGATAGCAAAAGTCTAACCATGAGGAGTTATTTTTTGTAGAAGCAGAATGAGCTTTGTCTACATGTCCCACAATCTTAAATAATGTTTATTTACTTTACCAAAGTAAAAAAAAAAAAAAAGATTTTAAAACAAATATAAATTACTTAAAGACTAAGAAATTCATAATCTGGTTCCAAATACGAAAAGGAGTACATCAAGGCTGTATATTGTCACCCTGCTTATTTAACTTATATACAGAGTACATCATGAGAAACGCTGGACTGGAAGAAGCACAAGCTGGAATCAAGATTGCCGGGAGAAATATCAGTAACCTCAGATATGCAGATGACACCACCCTTATGGCAGAAAGTGAAGAGGAACTAAAAAGCCTCTTGATGAAAGTGAAAGAGGAGAGTGAAAACGTTGGCTTAAAGCTCAACATTCAGAAAACAAAGATCATGGCATCTGGCCCCATCACTTCATGGGAAATAGATGGGGAAACAGTGGAAACAATGTCAGACTTTATTTTGAGGGGCTCCAAAATCACTGCAGATGGTGACTGCAGCCATGAAATTAAAAGATGCTTACTCCTTGGAAGAAAACTTATGACCAACCTAGATAGCATGTTCAAAAGCAGAGACTTTACTTTGCCGACTAAGGTCCGACTAGTCAAGGCTATGGTTTTTCCTGTGGTTGTGTATGGATGTGAGAGTTGGACTGTGAAGAAAGCTGAGCGCCAAAGAATTGATGCTTTTGAACTGTGGTGTTGGAGAAGACTCTTGAGAGTCCCTTGGACTGCAAGGAGATCCACTCAGTCCATTCTAAAGGAGATCAGCCCTGGGTGTTCTTTGGAAGGACTGATGCTAAAGCTGAAACTCCAGTACTTTGGCCACCTCATGCGAAGAGTTGACTCATTGGAAAAGACTCTGATGCTGAGAGGGATTGGGGGCAGGAGGAGAAGGGGACGACAGAGGATGAGACAGAGGATGACATCACGGATTCGATGGACGTGAGTCTGAGTGAACTCCGGGAGTTGGTGATGGACAGGGAGGCCTGGCGTGCTATGACTCACGGGGTCGCAAAGAGTCAGCCATGACTGAGCGGCTGAACTGAACTGAAGAAAACTTTGTTCTCTAAACAGAGAGAAGACCAAATTCCAGTCTGGTACCACTTACAAATAAAAAAAAAAAATTTGTTTATCTGCTTAATCTTTGAAAGTCTTTTCCAAAAACTTGAAGAACTCGCAGTATTCTTCTAAAGGCATGAGAGTAAAATCATAGAAGGCATGTTTAAAATCTGATTCTATTGCAATTGACAAAGAAACCTGATCATAGCACTTTAATATGATAACTAGAATTATAATTGACCATATCAGATCTATATGAATTTCACATAATTCTAGGATATCTATATTAGTAACATCAACCATACAGTATAACCTAAAAAGATTTATCACCCCTTCAATAGTGCTTCTTATGTAATTTAACATGTGCAATGAACCCAGGTAGCTTAATAGCTCTTTGGGATGTCTCAGGGGCCCTCTGAAGCATCCCAAAGTTAGCTAGAAGTCAAGTTATTTAGGAAGTTTTTTCAATAAATGTCAAAAGGGTTTATAATACTCAGTCAGGCAGGATCATATAAATTACTGTGAAATAATAGTTATTTACTTAACCAAAGGTAGCAAAAGATTTCAAAGGCAAATATAGAACAGATCAATTAAGAGGTAAAGAAACTTAAATCTATTATTAAAAGCAGTTCAGCATCTGAAGAAAGTATATCCTCCTAACAGAGAGAAAGGCCAAACTCAAGTTTTTGCACCAGCTTACTTTAAACTCATTATGTAAACTTAATTAAATTTATTTTAAACTTAGTCCTAACCATGCCCAAAACTTTTTTTCAGGGTCCACTTTCCACCAACCTTTTAAATCACTTTCTGTAACAGCCACCTATAAGTCAGACCGACTTTCTATTCCCTTTATAAAATATAATTTTATTTTTTATACCTTCTTTACTAAAAACATACATCCTACTTTCCTTATTAGATTAGCAAACAAACATTAATACTAGATACTTAATTTTGAACATTTTCCAGTTCATGTGAATCTGAAATTTATTTAGGTTAATTTTTCTTGCATTTAGAATTGTTTGATTTATAAGCACTTACTTTTCTTTAGGCCAATTAAATTAGAGCTATTTATGACTTAACAGTATTATCAGAAAAAAACAAAAGACATATACTGAAACATACATAAATCCAGACAATCAGACAGAGATCTTATAGTTTTCTGTTTGAGATTTAAAATATCTCTTTGACCCCCTTTTTTTTCTTGCTTGAAGTTCTAATTTGCCCAAGGCTGATTGTCTTAGGCAAAGTGGGCTATGTATTTCAAGGACCTGGAAAGGGTTAACTTCAAGCTTTTTCCTAGGCAGGCCTTTTAACAAGCTAAATGTTTTTAATTGCATATGCAAAAAGAATTGGTTTTGCAGTTTCCAAAAAGAAAAATTTCTCTCACTCCCTTCAATCAGCAATCACACACTCACAATCTTTCAGAGGCTATCAGAATGCCTCCCTTCTCCTGAGTCCCCGGGTTTCCTTAACTGTTACTCCCTTCCTGGGAGCTCCAAGGAGGTTATCAGTCACAATGACTCCCTCCCTTCTCCTGAGTCCTCAGGTTTCCCTAACAGTTGCTCCTTTCCTGGGAGCTTCAGGGAGATGATCAGTCTCCTTTCCTACCCATTGGGGTAGAACCTAACTGGGGAGTGCCCTGGGGCCTTACCTGATGCTGTGGCCATTCCTAGTGAGTCCATCCTTCCAGTGAGTCCAGTCGGGGCTCGGCTGTCTGGAGAGTCTGAAAGAGACCCCGGAATACTGTCAGGTGGCGAGCCTCCTTGTTCGCCTTGGAGTTCCTTTGCTCCAGCCCTGCTGAGCCACCAGTCCAACGGCTCAAGGGGCTGGTGTGGTTGGAATCTCACTGGGGCCTCCAGAAATGTTGCAGAAACCAGTAATTGAGAAACTAAGCACCACACTCGGAGAGTTGGAGAACTCAGGTTTATTATGCTGTTGGGCCCAGAGGAGTTAACAGTCTAAGCTCTGAGCCCTGAACAAAGGGGTTACAGAGTTTTTATAGACAGACAGTGGGCAACACTAGCTGCTAATAAGCTGGTTTAAACTAAGGGGTTTCATGCATGTGGGAACAGCAGTCAAGATGGGGAGGAATACCTGACCTTCACATGGACAGGCATGATCAAGTAGGTTTTCAGGGGCTGGGCAATTGCAAAGGGCAAGACAAGGGTAAGTGAAATAAGCTCCAGTTCCCAGTATTATAAGTCCCCACTTTCTGAGACTATGTGACCCATGTGATCCAGACTTTGCAAGGAGCAAGCTGAGTTACAGAGGCAAAACGCGCAGGAGGTTATGTAACATTTTAACTTTTCCTCATCACTTCCTTTCTGCCTCCCATATGTAGACAGCAATCTGTATTTCTGATTTCTTAAGAGGCAGGTTAGGTGGTCTGGTATTCCCATCTCTTTCAGAATTTTCCACAGTTTCTTGTGATCCACACAGTCAAAGGCTTTGGCATAGTCAATAAAGCAGAAATAGACTTTTTTCTGGAACTCTCTTGCTTTTTCCATGATCCAGTGGATGTTGGCAATTAGATCTCTGGTTCCTCTGCCTTTTCTAAAACCAGCTTAAACAGGGAGTTCACGCTTCACGTATTGCTGAAGCCTTGCTTGGAGAATTTTGAGCATTACTTTATTAGCATGTGAGATGAGTGCAACTGTGCAGTAGTTTGAGCATTCTTTTGCATTGCCTTTCTTTGGAATTGAAATGAAAACTGACCTTTTCCAGACCTGTGGCCACTGCTGAGTTTTCCAAATTTGCTGGCATGTTGAGTGCAGCACTTTCACAGCATCATCTTTCAGGATATGAAACAGCTCAACGGGAATTCCATCACCTCCACTAGCTTTGTTCGTAGTGATGCTTTCTAAGGCCCACTTGACTTCACATTCCAAGATGTCTGGCTCTAGATTAGTTATCACATCATTGTGATTATCTGGGTCATGAACATCTTTTTTGTACAGTTCTTCTGTGTATTCTTGCCACCTCTTCTTAATATCTTCTGCTTCTGTTAGGTCCATACCATTTCTGTCCTTTATNAAGGAAACTTAAGCAATATATTGACTTCATATATAATTCATAAATTTCAGTTTTCCTTTTACTGTTTCTCAGTTGATGTTTTCCTAACCATCTGGAGATATATTTAAATGAGACTTTAAAGTAATTTAATATAAGCATCTATATCTTAATTAAACACAATATTTACTAAATTAGTTCAGACTTGTGCTGGTTAAATGGCATGATTTGCTAAACTTGTGGATGAACTAAATGTTCTGTTGGCTGAATTTTTTTTTATGATTGGCTTAAACTTCTGAATGAACTAAATGTTCTCTGAAAATTCCCAGTGTGAAATTGTTTACCCAAGATGAATTCTTTTATTTTCTGTTAAGAACATTGATTTTTAGAAAATGCATATTTTCCAGTCATAAGTATTCATTGAAAATCAAACTTAAATTTCTTTTTTTAATTAATCCAGATGTATTTTCTTTTTATGTAGTCTTTATAACCTTACTATTTAATGTATTTCATTAAGAATGTTTGTATTTCCATTATAAAACATCCAAAGTACTTCCTTCCACATTTGAAAACTTTGATATTAAGTAATTTTTTCCCATTGATTTCAGACTGCCGTAAACAGTATCTGGGTCATGGCTCTTTCTTTAATTAATTCAACAAGTTATTTTGCCAAGCACTGTGGTGAGTGCTAGGGATATAGTAGGAAGTAAGTCTCGAATCCAAAGGAATTTATAATTCATTTTGAGATTTTGTTTTCTTTTTTTTTAAAAAGCAATTACAGCATAGTGTTACCAGGAACTGTAAGGGATATGATATTCTACCCTACTTCCAAAGTGACAAGTTAGCCTGCCACAGTTTGATAAATGCTAACAGAAGACACAGACTCCTAGATCAGAGAGAAAGGACTTATAACAATAGCCACAGCCAGAATATCAACATTTTCTTGTGCTGCTTCCCCAAGCTCCCTTTCCAACAGGGTGATGTGAAGAGGGCTATGTGACACCTGCACATACAGTGTTTTACAGGAGAGAACTGCTGACCTTAGGGAACCTGAATCTTATGGGCAGTAAGCATGTGTGCTCAGTTGCTCAGTTGAGTCTGACTTTTTACAACCCCATGGACTATAGCCCGCCAGGCTCCTCTGTCCATGGAATTTTCCAGGCAAGAATACTGGAGTAGCTTGCCATTTCCTACTCTAGGGAATCTTCTTAACCCAGGGGTTGAACCATATATGCCTGCTATTCTGCAGGGAGGCCCCATCTTTATTTTCAAGAACTGGGAGCAAACCTACCCTTTGCCCTAGAAGTGGACAATATGTCTTTCAAGTCTATTCACTATACAAACATCCTTGAAAAGTCTGTGTAGAACAAAGGCAGTCAGTGCCTTTGCTCATTAGATGTGCAGAAATGCAAAAGGCTAATAGGGAGTTGTCTCTCAATTCTCCTTGGTGAGACTCTCTTCTTCACTTTGAAAAAGCAAACTGTAAGGAGACTTTACGTGTATGTGTGTAAGTTGCTCAGTCAGGTCTGACTCTTTGCAACTCCATTGATTAGCCCACCAGACTGCTTTGTCCATGGGATTCTTCAGGCAAGAATACTGGAATGGGTTGCCATTCCCTTCTCCAGGGATCTTCCTGACCCATGGATCAAAATTAGTGTTCTTTTGTAGCATAATAAATTACCTCAACTATAGCAGCTTAAAACTATATATATTTATTACCTCTCAGTTTCTGTGGGTCAGGAGTTTAAGGTCTTACAAACTGCAGTTAAGGTGTCATTTGGGGCTGGATACTCATGTGGAGTACTCACCTAGGGGAGGGTCTGGTCTGCTTCCCCGCTCATGTGGTATGAACAACATTTAGTACTTTGAAACTGTAAAGTTCATAGCAATTTACTTTTGTCAATGCTATCAAGTTTAGGAGAGATTGAAGAGAGAGAAAGAAGCAGCAGGAAGGAAATCACCAGTGATATAAGAGGTTAAGAGAGTACTTGTGTAATACAACTCCTCTACAGCAGATTTTCTCAATTTTGTACTATTTATGCATTGAGATGGTAATTATTTCACTGTTCTGTGCATTCTAAAATGTTTAGTGGTATCCAAAGCTTCTGCGCACTAGATGCTTCCCTGGTAGCTCAGACAGTAAAGAATCCTCCTGCAATATAGGAGACCTGGGTTTGATCCCTGGTTTGGGAACATCCCCTGAAGAAGGAAATGGCAACCCACTCCAATATTCTTGCCTGGAGAATCCCATGGACAGAGGAACCTAGTGGGCTATAGTCCATGGGGTTGCAAAGAATTGGATACGGCTGAGTTTCTAAGTATGGACCGTAGCTTCTACCTGCTAGATGCCAGTGGAATCCAATTGTTACCTGTTGTGGTCTTTTACAGACCAGGACCTGGGGACTGGGGTTGATGACAAGAAAGAGAGAAAGAGCAATATACCTTGGGTTATGTGGAAAATCAATTAAGCCCATACACAGAACTTGTAACACTCACGAAGGCACAGGGCATCCTCTCAACGAGGTCTTGAAAGCCTGGGCGAGAAAGTGAGCTCAGTAGGTTTCCATGCTCGAAGAAATAGCCGGAGACAGAAAGAAGGACGTGGGGGACCCAAGTCTCTAGTGGAACAAGAGTACTTTATTAGCAGAAATGTATGCTTGTGTATCTTCAGTAAAATGATTACTCAGCCATTAAAAAGAATGAAATTCCACCAGTTGCAACTAAATGGATAGTCTGTTAAGTACAAGGTCGCTAAAGAGAGTCACTGAAGGGAGTCACTTGAAGGCAATCCAAGCAGGTGCTCTTTCCCATGATTTCAGTCCTGAGAACTGCATGCAGCTCTACTCGTTCCTGTATTCCAGGAACTGATAAGGAACAGAGAGTCCTTGAGAAATGGCACACAAAGGAAGAAAATGCAACATATTGGATCCCTTAAAGTTGAATGTCCCCTGACAGTTACCCTCAATTGTTACAGCCAAAAATGTCTTCAGGCATTATGAAAGTGAACATTCACATGATGACCAGTCAGTGTTCTGCCGGTGCTTCTGAAACTCCCCTTCTGGGCTTTCCTGGTGGTTCACTGGTTAAGAATCCACCTGCCAATGCAGGGGACATGGATTTGATCCTTGTTCTGGGAAGATCCTACAGTCTATAAGGCGACTGAGCCCATGCACCACAACTACTGAGCCTGAGTGCCGCAGTTGCTGAAGCTTATGCAGCCTAGAGCCCATGCTCTGCAATAAGAGAAGCCACTGCAGTGAGAGGCCCAGGCACTGCAACTAGAGTACAACCATGTGCAGCAGCAAAGACCCGGCACAGCCAAAAATAACAACAACAAAAAAAAAACAGGAAACTCCTTCTGCTTCTTCCTGTTCATTATTTTCTACCTCCTTCTGAAAAGAAATCAGTTTTTATTAATTACTTTTTAAGTTAATTTTTCTTTGTAACTTAGTTTTACCAGTTCTTTAAAAAACTTTACATATAAGGAATTATTCAGTGTATATTTTTTTAATCTCTGGCTTCTTCTATCCAACATCATGTTTGTAAGATTTAATCATGTTGTCACATGTAGCTGTAGTTCATTTAGTTTCATTCTATATAATATTCCACTGTATGAATATACCATTATTTATTGCACTGTTTTTGAACTTTTGAGTTGTTGGCAGGTTATGGCAATTAGAGATAATATTGCTTAACAATTTTATATCTGTTTCATAATAGAATTTTGGACATATTTTTATTGGGTACATAGGAATGGAATTTCTGAGTCATTAAGTATACCTTCAACTTTAGTAGCTAATGACAAAATATTTGCCAAAATGTTTTTCAAAATGATTGTATCTACTAATTTACACTTCCATCAGGAGTATATAAGAAGTCTTATTGCTCTTTCCCCAAACCTGATCTTGTCAGTTTAAAATTGTAGCTATAGTGGTTGGTAGATAGTAGTACTTCATTGTGGTTTTAATTGGCATTTTCTGTTAAAGAGGTTGAATGTGCTTTCATATGTATATTTACCTTTTGAATATCTGCTTTTGTGAAAGTCTTGCCCATTTTTCTATTGAGTTATCATTGTTTTTGATTTGTAGAGCTTCTCTTTGTATAAACCCCTTGTTGATTCTCTGTGTTGCAAGTGTCATTTTCCATTTTGTAATTGGCTTTTTTTACTCATTATTGTGGAGTAGACCTTGTTGGTGTGCCACCTGTATCCTCTTGGTATTCACTTTTGTGTAAGGTATGCTTCTTTTTGCAAGCAGCTAAAACTTTCTACCTGAAGACTTTTCTCTGGTCCCAGGGAGACTAGTGAATAATCAGTTGTTGCCTCAGTGCCCCAGTGATAGGTCTTGACCAGTACCAAATAGGAGTTGAGGAATAAATACCCTATTTTCCTTACCTCTGGAAGTGGTTTCTTAAAAAAAAAAGAAATGTTTATTTTCTTATTTGGTTGCACCAGTCTTAGTTATGGTCCTCAGGATCTTCAATTTTTGTCACAGCATACAGAATCTTTAGATGCTGTCAGTGCAGACACATTTGAGAAAGTGGTGGCCTTCAATAATTACTTCTGTTCTTTGTGTTCACTTTTTTCTTTTGAAAAACTCCAAAGGCTTGTCTTTTATGCAGAGTGCTAGGTCTTCATGTGACGAAGCAGTTTTGAAGGTTTCATGGCTTCGTTGAATAGCCTGTTGCCACGTATTATACAAAGCAGACTTGGAGAATGTGAATCACCTGTTGCAGTGAACCCATAATTTAAGAAGGACTCTTGGTTTTTTAAATGCAGCTTTTTTTTTGTTGGCAGTCTTATTAGAGTCTTCTGCTATCTCATCATTGGGTCTTTCCCATTTTTCAAAGAAGCTCTCCAGTGGGGTTTGCTTTTTCACTCATCTTGGCTAGGGTTAGCTTGTGGGCTTACCGAAACTGTGATCAAAACAAGTGCACAGTGGGGAAAGAGGTGTCGATGGAAGTGGTAAATAAAATAATGTGTGCCCATGCTCAGACTGAAATAAGTGTTGGATTCTGACGTAGAGCCTGCTACCAGATACAGCTGTGCCATTGAAGTACATCAACTCATTTGCCTCTCTAAAGCCTGACACCAGATGCAGCTTGTCGCTTGCTACTCAATGATAGGGTTTTGATGAGTCTGCAAGCAATTGATTTACTATGGTGCTTTCCCTGGTGGCTCAGATGGTAAAGAATCTGCCTGCAATGCGGGAGACCTGGGCTCGATCCCTGGGTTGGGAAAATCCCCTGGAGAAGGGATAGGCTTTCCACTCCAGTATTCTTGCCTGGAGAATGCCATGGACAGAGTAGCCTGGTGGGCTACAGTCCTTGGGGCCTCAAAGAGTCGGACATGACTGAAAGACTTAAGCACAGCACATCATGCTTGCTTCATGTCATATATATATCTTCTGTGCATTCAAACCTATCTGCCAATGATAATCTATATATGTTGCCATTCCTCACCGCTAGCATCACCACATCAGTTCTTCCTCAGATCATCAGGCATTGAGATTCTTATATAGAGTGCCTTGTACTTGTAGTTCACAGAAGGTAGGGTTCACACTCCTATGAGAATCTTAATGCCCCTGCTCCTCTGACAGGATTTAAAGCTCAGAAAGTAATGCAAGCAGTGGAGAGTGTTGTAAATACAGATGAAACTGCTTGCTTACCAACCAGTCGCTTCCTGATGTGTGGCCTGGTTCCTGGTAGGCCATGGACCATTAGTGGTATGGGGCCGGGGACTGATGACCCCGGACCTAGGTGGTTTTCCTGCCTGGGTTAATAAATAAAAGTGTTTGGAAAATGTAGGTGTAGAATGTTCAGAAGGAAAATTCATTCACGTATTAAGTATTTATGGTGTCCACATTTGGATTTTTGTCTGAATAGGTTAATGCAGCTGAATCAAAGATAACAAATTTAATATACCTAAAACATACCTTGGAACTTGTGGATCCTTTAAAGGTAATTTATATGTGTGTGTCTTATACAAAACATGTCTAGCATCAGTTTTTAAAAAGTTTTTGTTTTGAAAAAATTTTACATTTAGAGTGTTTTAAGAATAGAATAATGAATTTCCATCTTTTCTCTCTTTCCACACACAGCACACACACATATTATTATCTTTATTATTACTCTTAATGAACAATTTGAGAATGAATTGCGTTCTAAAGTGCATACATCCTATGAGCAAAGATGTTCTCTAACATCACTACAATATAATTTAAAAATTCAGGATATCTAGCACTGATAAAATACTATTGCGGTTGACTGTTGCACAACATGAGGGTCAGGGCACCAACCCTCCCTACAGTTGAAATTCCACCTGTAACTTATTGTTGCTCTTTGTATACTCAGTTCCTCAGTGTCCACAGTTCCTCTGTATCTGTAGTTCTACATCTATAAATTCAGTCAACTGCAGATCATGTGGTACTGTAGTATTTATTATTGAAAAAAATCCACCCATGAGTAGACCTGCACAGACAGTTCAAACCTGTATTGTTCAAGGATTAACTGTAAACTATGCATAGCCTATACTGTATTCACATTTTTCCAATTATTCTAATATTGTTCTTTATGATAATTTTTTTTTCCCCTGATAGAGGATCCAGTCCAGGACCAGGCATTGTATTTAATGTCGTGGTTCTTTATACTTCTGAAAAGCTTTCAGCCTTTTTTTGTCTTTCATGATACTGACAACTTGAAGAGTGAGGGCCAGTTGTTTAATAGGATATTCCTGTTTGTGTGATTGTTTCTTCATGATTAAATTTGGCTTATACATGTTTTACAGTAGTACTCTGTAAGCAATGTTGTATCTTTCTCAGTATCAAGAGGCACATGTCACTTTTTCCTTCTTGGTGATAATAACTTCGATCAATTACTTCACTATAAAGTTATAAGTAATCTGTGGAGAGATACCTTGAGACTGGGTAAATTTACTGGTCCTTGTCGAACTTTCACCCCTTGATTTTGGTATTTATTAATGACTCTTACCTGACATAACTGTGATGGTTACAAAATGGGGATTTTTCTCATCTGTTTTTAAATTCTATATGGTGTAAAACATTTGAAAAACTTTGAATTAAAAGACAAAGAAGAATCACTTTTTAAAAATAAAAAATAATGAAAACTGTAGAAAAATTTTGTTATAAACTTTATTCTACTATAGACACATACAACAATTTGGCAAAATATTTCAAAAGTGTTGTCATCTTTCTTAGAATGAAAGAAATATAATAAATCATCCCTCCAAACTGATAGCTGATGAAACACAAAATTTCAAACTTTGGTATGTCTAAGGCAAAGTCAAAATGACAAAGTTAGGAAAATGTTATCACAAATGACAGAAAATCTTTCTATTATAAAACTTATGTAATTTTATGAGAAAATACTGGTGTGCCAATGGAAATGTGGAAAATGCCAAAAGATGGAACCAAGTAGTTAATCAGTTCAGTTCAGTCGCTCAGGCATGTCCAACTCTTTGTGACCCCATGAATCGCAGCACGCCAGGCCTCCCTGTCCCATCACCAACTCCTGGAGTTCACTCAGACTCACGTCCATCGAGTCAGTGATGCCATCCAGCCATCTCATCCTCGGTCGTCCCCTTCTCCTCCTGCCCCCAATCCCTCCCAGCATCAGAGTCTTTTCCAATGAGTCAACTCTTCACATGAGGTGGCCAAAGTACTGGAGCTTCAGTTTTAGCATCATTCCTTCCAAAGAAATCCCAGGGCTGATCTCCTTCAGAATGGACTGGTTGGATCTCCTTGCAGTCCAAGGGACTCTCAAGAGTCTTCTCCAACACCACAGTTCAAAAGCATCAATTCTTCGGTGCTCAGCCTTCTTCACAGTCCAACTCTCACATCCATACATGACCACTGGAAAAACCATAGCCTTGACTANTGACCAACCTAGATAGCATGTTCAAAAGCAGAGACATTACTTTGCCGACTAAGGTCCGTCTAGTCAAGGCTATGGTTTTTTCAGTGGTCATGTATGGATGTGAGAGTTGGACTGTGAAGAAAGCTGAGCGCCGAAGAATTGATGCTTTTGAACTGTGATGTTGGAGAAGACTCTTGAGAGTCCTTTGGACTGCAAGGAGATCCAACCAGTCCATTCTGAAGGAGATCAGCCCTGGGATTTCCTTGGAAGGAATGATGCTAAAGCTGAAGCTCCAGTACTTTGGCCACCTCATACGAAGAGTTGACTCATTGGAAAAGACTCTGATGCTGGGAGGGATTGGGGGCAGGAGGAGAAGGGGACGACCGAGGATGAGATGGCTGGATGGCATCACGGACTTGATGGACGTGAGTCTGAGTGAACTCCGGGAGATGGTGATGGACAGGGAGGCCTGGCGTGCTGCGATTCATGGGGTCGCAAAGAGACATGACTGAGCGACTGAACTGAACTGAACTAATCTGTATCTGTAAAGACAGGAATCTGTATCTAAGAGATAATCCACAAAAATTGTCTCCTAACTTCTTTATATACACAGAAAAGTGTATCTGAGATATATAATTCACAAGGACCTGATGCTTGGCACTCTTCTTGAGCTTCTATCTCTGTTAAGTTAAAATATGCAATAGAGATACACCATGGATACATTATACCTGAATCCAGCAGCTATACACTGAAGACAAGCACTGCAAATCAACTATCCTCCAACATAGCACTGGCGTGATGCTAAAGAAAAAGAAAGAAAAGCAGTGCCTGCTTTATTCCCTCTGATCTTCCTGACTTGGGGTGTGATCCATCCTGGAGTCTGTGCAGCCTGCGCGTCCAGGCTAGACTGCTGTGTTTTTGACACAGCCTAGCAGGGTGTTTGTTGAGCCCTTATTAAGCATATACAGTCCACGGGGCTCTGGTTGGGACCACAGACTCGAGTGGGATCAAGTCCTCGAAGACCTTGGGGGCAATAGTCTCCTAAACTCCATGTCTCCTCGTGCTGGAGTTCTCAGCTCAAGCCTCCTTCCTGAGGGTGCAGAGTCCTAGGCACTGAAGCACAGCAGCAAGGTGCTGTGGCTTCCGGTGGAATTAGTCTGGAAGCTGTGTGTGTGTGTGTATGTGTGTGTGTGTATCTGTGATGCTTTACGGGTAATAAGTAGTGAGACACAAGCCCTTAAATGTTCACTCAGGTACTTTCCACTCTATTTCACAACCCTGGAAGCCATCTTTGCCTAATGCTTTGCTTGCCCCAGGAACCAGAGTGGACATCAAAAAGTGCTGCCACCTGTGGACCTTTTCTGTATCTACACCTTGACCAAAGGCATTTGATGGCACCTCCAATTCACAAGGGGGCGGGGGATGCTGTCAATGACAGCTTGCCTCAAGAAAGGTCTTGAGGTAAATATTAGAGAAATAAATTGCAAATAGATGGGGAAACAATGGAAACAGTAAGAGACTTTATTTTGGGGAGCTCCAAAAGCACTGTAGATGGTGACTTGTAGCCATGAATGAAAAGACACTTGCTCCTTTGAAGAAAAGCTATGACCAACCCAGACGACATACTAAAAAGCAGAGACATTACTTTGCCAACAAAGGTCTGTCTATTCAAAGCTATGGTTTTTCCAGTAGTCATGTATAGATGTGAGAGTTGGACTATAAAGAAAGCTGAGCACCGAAGAATTGATGCTTTTGAACTGTAGTGTTGGAGAAGACCCTTGAGAGTCCCTTGGACTGCAAGGAGATCCAACCAGTCCATCCCAAAGGAAATCAGTCCTGAATATTCATTGGAAGGACTGATGCTAAAGCTCCAATACTTTGGCCACCTGATGTGAGGAACTGACTCATTGGAAAAGACCCTGATGCTGGGAAAGATTGAAGGCAGGAGAATAAGGGGATGACAGAGGATGAGAGGGTTGGATGGCATCACTGACTTGATGGACATGAGTTTGAGCAAGCTCCAGGAGTTGGTGGTGGACAGGGAAGACTGGCATGCTGTAGTCCATGGGGTTGCAAAGAATTGGGCACGACTGAGCAACTGAACTAAACAAATCCAACTTGCAAGATGCTAATTAAGACATAAATTTTCCACACATGCCTAAAAGAAAAAAAAAATGAAAGAAAAAATACCCTAATCACCACAAGACAAGATTTTAGGTATCCCTAATTATTGCAGGAGGAATGCTAATCAAAATGACAACAAGAAATCAAATCCCACCAGTCAAGAATGACTATTCTCACAAGTCTACAAACAATATATATGGGAAAGAGAAGGGAGGAATG
The DNA here is from genome assembly GCA_006408695.1 of Aepyceros melampus. Taxonomy (NCBI): domain Eukaryota; kingdom Metazoa; phylum Chordata; class Mammalia; order Artiodactyla; family Bovidae; genus Aepyceros; species Aepyceros melampus. The sequence goes on from SJXQ01011405.1 coordinate 331,040, forward strand.
GGGACCCCCCCACATGCTCGGCCGAAGGAACACTGGCAACAGCCACTAGAACTGACAGCCTCTGCGTGGCAGGAAAAAAAATTCAAGAGAGCTAACCTGCCGGGAGCCAGCACGGGAGATCTCACCCATGACAAGGTCATGCAGGACTCGAGGGACTCCCTGAGCCATCCCACCCATGACAAGGTCACGCGGAAGAGTCCTGATAAGCAAGGCCTCAGGACTTGACGGACCCCCTGGACCTGCTCGAGCATCTACCCCCAAACCAGAATCTGTCTGTCTTACTATTTTATGTCTTTCACCAACTCTTCTGACATTAACAGGAGGCTGTCCCCGACCACCTTTCTCTGGAAAGAGTTAACTTAGGGCTTTAGTTAATAAGTCTCCTGGACAAGATAAGAGTGTTTCAATTCAAACCCCCTGTTAGCATTCTAGCTTACTTGGCAGGTTTATCTAGACTCTTACAACATTGTTGAGCCAATGCTTGCTGCTAAGTTCTCACAACCCTTATCCATTGTGTTCCTGGGATTGCATTATAGTCAGGATGTAGAAAAAAAACAAGCAGCAGCTTTAGCATTAGCAACATTAGACTTTGAGTTAATAAGTTCTTTCTTTGCTGTAACCCACTGAATCTTTGCTCCATAAAAATGTAACTCTGTACTTTAAGGGTGACGCAGGCTAGAAATTTAAGAAGAAACACTTTAAGGGAAAATTATTGTTCTGGCTGACCAACCTTTATCAAAAAGGGGTTATAAAATATCAACAGGCCTCCGGGCCAGAAGATAATGTACAAAAAATAAGACTCTTGCAGAAAAGAACCTGTTATCGTAAAAGTTAATATTGATTGAATGTTGAGTTGACTCTGTATTTTTCACCTTGCTGTATGTACAACTCAGGGTATAAAAGCCCTCTCTGAAAATAAAGTAACGGGCTTCGCTCACTGAAGCTTGGTCACCCCGTGTCATTCTTTCCTTATCTCTTTTTCTATCTTTCTTTTGACGTCATCCATCCTGAGGATATCCCTGGACTCTGCTGAGGCTGGACCTCGACACTAAGCCTAGGATCTGACATTCCCACATCTCAGCCTGTATCCTGAGAAAACCATTATTCAAAGAGTCACATGCACCCCAACATTCACTTCAGCACTACTTACAAGAGCCAAGACACAGACCCCATGAAATGTCCACTGAGAGATTAAAGCTTAACAAAGACCTGGTACTTATAGACAATGGACTATTATTTAGCAGTGAAAAACTGCCACTGAAATTATGAATTATTCCACTTGTAGCCATAGAAATGGATACTGGAGGATCACAAACAAAGCGAAATCAGCTGGACAGATGAAGATAAGAGCGTGTGATGTCCCTTCTAGGCAAAATTTAGAAAGAGATACAAAGGAACTAAATTACAACACAAAAATTGACTCTGAGAATGTAAACACAAGAATTTTTTAAAAATTAAAAGGCCAAGGAATTAATTAGAAGGTTGGGAATAACACATACACAGATATTTGTGTCTATACTAGATACTCCACAAGGACCTGGTGATTAGCACAGAGAACTATGCTGACCTTGTGCAAAAACCTCTATGGCAAAAGAATAAATAGAATTTGTATGTACCTATATGTCATAAATGAATCAGGCAGCTATATACTGACGACAAACAGAAAACTGCAAAATTAATATACTCCAACACAGCACAGGCATGAAATTAAAGAAAATAAAAGGGTTGCCTTGTTTATTCCCTGCAGCCTTCCTGACTTGCACTGCTCTTCCATCCCTGGAGCCTGAGCAGGCTTGGGTCCCATCGCTGGATTGAGATGGAGTCAATACAGCCAAACAACGAACCCTAATTGCGACCCCTCTTAAACGTCTTCTGTCTGGTTTCCCTGACTGAGACCAGAGTCCCTAGTGCTCCCAAAGGATGGGAACCCGACCCTCTATCTTCCAGGACCTTGGAAATGTTACCTAGCCCCCAGGACCTCTGGTGCTGGGGTCCCCAACTCAAGCTTCCTTCTTGAAAGTGCAGCCTCCTAAGCCCCTCAGCAGGGTGCTGTGGCCCCAGGTGGAATGAGTCTGGAGGGGAGTGGTGAAGCTTTATGGGGAAGAAGTGAGACCCAACCCCTTAAATTGCTCAGGCACATTCCATTCCAATTCACAGCCCAGGAAGCCAAGTTGCCCAAGGAACCAGAGGTCGCCAGGAGAAAGTGCTGCCACCTTGTGGACACTTTCTGTAACTACAACTGCCCCTCCACGCTTACTGGCACCTCTGTTTCTCTAGCGTTGGGGTCTGTTAATGACAGCTGTCCTCAGGACATGTCCTGTGACAGGAATTGCAGAAATAAATTCCAAACACAACCGGCTTTCAGGAAGCCAACTGCCCAGGTAAATTTTCCTCACACCCTTCACGGAAAAAACTAAGACTCAAACTTCCACCACAGGACAAGATGCTCAGCATCCCTAAATACTGCAGGAATGCCAATCAAAATGGAAACAAGAAATCAAGTCCCATCAGTCCCATCAGAGCATCCTCAGGAGGCTACAAACACTAAAGGCAGCAGAGCTTGAGGAAAGGGAATGCCCCATCACAGTAGGTGGGAAGGCACACTGACAAAATCCAGTATAATGCAGTCTGAATGCCTGAAAATCCGCTATCAAGAGAGGCTAGGTCTCAGATCAGTCACTCAGTCGAGTCTGACACTTTGCAACCCCATGGACTACAGCATGTCAGGCTTCCCTGTCCATCACCAACTCCCGAAGCTTGCTCAAACACGTCCGTCGAGTTGGTGATGCCATCCAACCATCTCATCCTCTGTCATCCCCTTCTCCTCCTGTCTTCAATCTTTCCCAGCATCAGGGTCTTTTCCAATGAGCTGTTCTTCACATCAGGTGGCCAAAGTCTTGGAGCTTCAGCTTCAGCGTGTCCTTCCAATGAATATTCAGGACTGACTTCCTTTAGGATGGACTGGTTGGATCTCCTTATGGTCCGAGGGACTCTTAAGAGTCTTCTCCAACACCACAGTTCAAAAGCATCAATTCTTCAGCACTCAGCTTTCTTTATAGTCCAGCTCTCACATCCATACATGACTACTGGAAAAACCATAGCTTTGACTACATGGACCTTTGTTGGCAAAGTAATGTCTCTGCTTTTTAATATGCTGTCTAGGCTGGTCATCGCTTTTCTTCCAAGGAGCAAGCGTCTTTTAATTTCATGGCTGCAGTCACCATCTGCAGTGATTCTGAAGCCCAAGAAAATAAAGTTGATCACTGTTTCCATTGCTTCTCCATCTATTTGCCATGGAGTGATGGGCCCGGATGCCATGATCTTCATTGTTTCAATGTTGAGTTTTAAGCCAGCTTTTTCACTCTCCTCTTTCACTTCCATCAAGAGGTTCTTTAGTTCCTCTTCACTTTCTGCCATAAGGGTGGTGGTGTTGGGGGAGCGTGTAATTTCCTCGGTTCTGTCTTGCTGCAGCAAAAAATTTGAAGCGATGGATGAATTGGTGTTACAGCTCAGTTTTCTTAGGAAAAACAAAGGGTAGTACATCCTCGAGGAGTGAGGCTGGGCTGATCCAAAAGCTAAGATAAGCGAGGTCTCAATCCTTCTAGGCTTCCTCCTTTTATCCACTCGTCTCCTCCCCCCTCAGCCCGCCCTGTGTAAATTGGGGTAGCCAGGAGGGCTGTTTGTTTTACCTGAGGTCTTCACTCCGGTCCTGGACCTTCCTTTGTTCTATATTTGTGGACTCTTTTTTTTTTTTTTTTCCCTATTCTAACTACCAAACAATGTCATCTGACATTATTGATATTTCTCCCAGCAATCTTGATTCTAGCTTGTGCTTCATCCAGCCTGGCATTTTGCATGGTATACTCTGCATGTAAGTTAAATAGGCAGGGTACAATATACAGCCTTGATGTACTTCTTTCCCCATTTGAAACCAATCTGTTGTTCCATGTCCAGTTCTAACTGTTGCTTCTTGACCTGCATTCAGATTTCTCAGGAGGCAGGTAAGGTGATCTGGTATTCCCATCTCTTTCAGAATTTTCCAGAGTGTGTTGTGATCCACACAATCAAAGGCTTTGGCATAGTCAATAAAGCAGAAGTAGATGTTTTTCTGAGACTCTTGCTTTTTCAATGATCCAGTGGATGTTGGCAATTTGATCTCTGGTTCCTCTGTGTTTTCTAAAACCAGCTTGAACATCTGGAAGTTCATGGTTCATGTACTGTTGAAGCCTGGCTTGGAGAATTTTGTGCATTACTTTGCTAGTGTGTGAGATGAGTGCAATTGTGTAGTTTGAGCATTCTTTGGCATTGCCTTTCTTTGGGATTGGAATGAAAACTGACCTTTTCCAGTCCTGTGGCCACTGCTGAGTTTTCCAGATTTGCTGGCATATTGAGTGCAGCACTTACAGCATCATCTTGCAGGATTTGAAATAGCTCAACTGGAATTCCATCACCTCCACTAAGTTTGTTTGTAGTGATGCTTCCTAAAGCCCATTTGACTTCGAGTTCCAGGATGTCTGGCTCTAGGTGAGTGATCACAGCATTGTGGTTATCTGGGTCATGAAGATCTTTTTTTGTATTGTTCTTCTGTGTATTCTTGCCACCTCTTAATATCTCCTGCTTCTGTTAGGTCTGTACCATTTTTGTCCTTTATTATGCCCATCTTTGCATGAAATGTTCCCTTGGTATCTCTAATTTTCTTGAAGACATTTCTAGTCTTTCCCATTCTATTGTTTTCCTCTATTTCTTTGCACTGATCACTGAGGAAGACTTTCTTATGCCTGAATAAGACATTTCTGAATGCCTGAAAATACACTATCAAGAGAAGCTAGGTCTAGGATTTGACATTCCCACACTGATAAATCCATCATTCAAAAAGGCACATGGACCCCAACTAGCACTGCAACATTACTCACATAACCAGCAGAGAGACAGCAAAATCTTCACCCATAGATTAAGCTTAAACAAGATATGTATGTATGATGTACGTATATATCATGGACTATTAGCCATAGAGACCAAAACTGAAGTAAGGAAATTATGTCACTGGTAGGCACAGGGATAGATCTAGAAAGATCATACCCTAAAGGACCTCAGGCAGACAAAGGAAGCCAATAACACAAGATGTCCCTTCTAGGCAAAATAAAAAAGGTGAAATGAAATAAAGAATTTACAACCCGAAGACAGACTATAAGAATTCCAATTCAAACCAAGAGTTCAAGAAAAAAGTGAAGTGCCTGGGATGAATTAGGAGGTTGGGACGAATATAGACACAGAAATCTGTATCTGTAATAGTAATCCACAAGGATTATCAGCTTCCTTCCTCCCTCCCACATACACTCAGAAATCTCTATCTCTCATCTATGCAAGAAACGTGCATCTCTAAGAGATGCTCCACATAGACTGTTTTCTTCCTTCCTTATATACACAGAACACTGTATGTGTGATAGATAACCCACAAGGACCAGATGCTCAGCACATTGCTCGACCTTCTGCAATAAACTCTATGGGAAAAAAACAAACAAACAAAATGACTAGACATGTTCCATGGATACGCCATACCTGAATCAGCTGACTGTACACTGACATCAAGCACAGGGGGCAGGTTGACTCTACTCCTGCATCATCGGCATGAAGTCAAAGGGAAGGAGAGAAAATCAATGCCAACTGTATTGTTTCCAGCCTCCCTCACTCGGGCTTCTATGGCATCTCAGGAGCCTGACTAGGCTTGAGTCCCAAGGCTGCACTGGGATGAAGTCTAGACAGCCTGGCAGGGTACCCTTCATTGAGCCCCCTTTTAGGTATTATTACTGTTTCTGAATCCCTTTGAAAATCACAACTGTCTGCTTGTCTCAGCTGGGACCAAAGTCCTGAGTGGGATCAAAGCCTGGAGGATCATGGAGGCAACAGTCGCCTAGCCTTCACATCTCCTGCTGCTGGATTCCCAGCTCGAGCCTCTTTTCTGAGAGCACAGCCTCCTAGCACCTAAGTACCCTCAGCTGGGTGCTGTGGCTGTGGTTGGGGTTAGTCTGGTGGTCGGGTGTGTGAAGCTTTAGGGGGAAGAAGCAATGAGTCACAGGCTGCAGGTACTTTGTTCTGGCACATTCCACTTCAATTCACAGCCCAGGAAGCCCACTTTCCCTGAGGCTCTGGTTATCTGAGGAACCAGAGGCGGGCAGGGGAAAGTACTGCCTTGTGGAGACTTCCTGTAATGATAACACACCACTTGTTCAGTTCAGTTCAGTTTAGTCACTCAGTCGTGTCTGACTCTTTGCAACCCCATCGACTGCAGCACACCAGGCCTCCCTGTCCATCACCAACTCCTGAAGCTTGCTCAAACCCATGTCCATTGAGTCGGTGATGCCATCCAACCATCTCATCCTCTGTCGTCCCCCTCTCCTCCCACCTTCAATCTTTCCCAGCATCAGGGTCTTTTCAAATGAGTCAGCTCTTCCACATTAGGTGGAAAGGATTGGAGTTTCAGCTTCAGCTTCAGTCCTTCCAAAGAATATTCAGGACTAATTTCCTTTAGGATGGACTGGTTGGATCTTCTTGCAGTCCAAGGGACTCTCAAGAGTCTTCTCCAGCACCACAGTTTAAAAACATCAATTCTTTGACACTCAGCTTTCTTTATAGTCCAACTCTCACATCCATACATGACCACTGGATAAACCATAGCCTTGACTAGACGGATCTTTGTTGGCAGAGTAATGTTTCTGCTTTTTAATAAGCTGTCTAGGTTGATCATAACTTTCCTTCCAAAGAGTGTCTTTTTATTTCATGGCTGCAATCACCATCTGCAGTGATTTTCGAGCCCAGAAAAATAAAATCAGCAACTGTTTCCCCATGTATTTCCCATGACGTGATGGGACCAGATGCCATGATCTTCATTTTCTGAATGTTGAGCTTTAAGCCAACTTTTTCACACTCCTCTTTCACTTTCATCAAGAGGCCCTTTAGTCCTCTTCACTTTCTGCCATAAGGGTGGTGTCATCTGCATATCTGAGGTTATTGATATTTCTCCCCGCAATCTTGATTACAGCTTGTGCTTCCTCCAGCCCAGCGTTTCTCATGATGTACTCTGCATATAAGTTAAATAAGCAGGGTGACAATATACAGCCTTGACCTACTCCTTTTCCTATTTGGAACCAGTCTGTTGTTTCATGTCCAGTTCTAACCACCTGTGCTTACTGGCATTTCTATTTCAAATGTCCTTGTTGTTCAGTCACTCAGTCATGTCTGACTCTTTGTGACTTCATGGACTGCAGCCCGCCAGGCTTCCTTGTCCTTCACCATCTCCCGGACCTTGCTCAAACACATCCATTGAGTCAGTGATGCCATCCAACCATCTCATCCTCTGTTGTCCCTTTCTCTTCCTGTCTTCAATCTTTCCCAGCATCAGGGTCTTTTCCAATGAGTCAGTTCCTCGCATCAGGTGGCCAAAGTATTGGAGCTTCAGCTTCAGTCCTTCCAATGAATATTCAGGACTGATTTCCTTTAGGATTGCCTGGTTGGATCTCCTTGCAGTCCAAGGGACTCTCAAGAGTCTTCTCCAACACCACAGTTCAAAAGCATCAATTCTTCGGCGCTCAACTTGCTTTGTAGTCCAATTCTCACATCCATCCATGACTACTGGAAACACCATAGCTTTGACTGGGTGGACCTTTGTCAGCAAAGTAATGTCTCTGCTTTTTAATATGCTAAATTGGTCATAGCTTTTCTCCCAAGGAGCAAACGTCTTTTAATTTCATGGCTGCAGTCACCATCTGCAGTGATTTGGAGCCCAAGAAAAAAGTCTCTCACTGTTTCCATTATTTCCCTATCTATTTGCCAGGAAGTAATGGGACCGGATGCCATGGTCTTTGTTTTTTGAATGTTGAATTTAAACCAACATTCAAATGTCTTGGGGGGTTGTCAATGACAGCTGCCCTCAGGCCATTTCCTGGGGTGGGCATTGCGGAAAGAAATTCCAAACACCATGGTTTTTCAGGAAGTCCACGGCAAAGGGGAATTTTCCACACAACCTTTAAGAAATAATACAAAACCCAAATCTCCACCACAGGCCAAGATGCTTTGCATCCCTAACTACTGCAGGGATGCCACTGAGTAAGAAGAACCCCCTACCCGGTCAATGGGAAGGTAGTCTGGCAAAACGAAAGATAGTGGACAGTCTCTGAAGGCCTGAAAGTAAACTATCGAGAGAGGCTAAGCCTGGGATCTGACATCCTCCCATCTGGTCCTAGATCCCGAGAAAGCCATCTTTCCAAAGACACATGCACCCCAACAAGCACTGCAGCACCAGCTACAAGAGCAACACCGATAAACAGCAAAATCCTCACCAACAGATTAAAGCTTCAACAAGGTGTGCTCCGTATGCATGATGGACTATCACTCGGTCATACCAAAACAACACTAAATGAGGAAACTGTGCCCCTGGGAGCTGATCGGGCCTACACGGGGGCTCGTGGTAGAACTGGCTCATGATGTTGACCTCGCAAACAAAGAATAAAATCACAGTGACCCTTGGGACTGACCAAATTGCCCAAATGGCATTCTGTTTTCCCACGGGCACCTACCTTCTCAAAGCTACAAGACCACGGACTCACCTACAAGCTAAAAATTAACCATCCCTTCAGAGAAGTTTTCATTGGCAGATTATAAGAAAGACTCCATCAGAAAGGGAGGACACTGGTTTTCCTTAAGGGCCAGTCACCCTCTCTTTTCCCTCTAATAAATCTCCTTTTCTTGCCTGGCTGCCCGGCTGGCTCTGTTTCTCTGCACCCGCCTTACATTCTGGTGCTGAAACCCGGGAGGGAAGATCCACGGCAACTGGGTGGGCTGCTCTCACAAGCCCACCGCCGGTGGTCCCCTCTGCTGGACCTGGTCAAGAAGCTGAGATGAGCTCCGGGACGGGACCATCCACTTGCCTTGCTGGACTGACATCCCCCAGATGGCCCACATTTCATCCATCTGTTTCAGGGGTGCGTGAAGTCCCATTCCCTCAATCCTCTCTCTCTCTCTCGCCTCGTTTCCAAGCCCTAGCGCTAGGCAGGAGGATCTCCACGGCCCTCGGGCCCTCAGCCTTGTGCTCCGTCTGACTTTGAAATTAGGGTGCACCTATTTCAAAGCAGACTATTATTACTCTCTGAGAAGGTCCTGAGAACAGGGAAGCCTTTTCTCTCAGACCTTTCTCCTTGTTTTCCCTTGCCCTTGTCTACCCTTCCTATTCGGCCACAAAGGGCAATTCTCAATCCCAGCCCTCAAAATCTGCTCCTCTAGGATGCCTTCTCTGAGACTAAAAGCCTTGGGCTTCCAAGGGGCAATTGGACCAAAAAGACTTATTTACTATTCTAACACTCTCTGGCCACAGTACACTTGATAATAGGTCCCGATGGCCAGAAAACAGAACTCTCGATTTTAATCCTCTATGAGACCTCAGTAACTTCTGCTGCCACAACAGCAAGTGGTCAGAGGTCCCTCATGTCCAGGCCTTCTTCACTTCACTTCTTCAACCCTCCCTCTGTGAATCCTGTTCTACTTCTCAGACACTCTTAGCCCACTCTGGGCCACATTCTCCTCATACAATGTCTCCTGATCCCTGTTCAGACTTCTCCTCTTCTTCCTTCCATCCTTCTGACCACAGTCCGCCCCCTATCGCTCCCAATCCCCTTGCAGCTGCTCCAGATCCAGTTTCACAGCGTCCACCTTACACCCCTCCTCCCTCCCTCCTTCTCAAGCGCAGGCCTCCGCCACCGCTTCCAGCCCCCCTCCCCTGCCTGTGCCTGAGATGAGCTCTGAGACCTCAGCCCCACGCTCTACCAGAGGGTCCCAAGGCTTTACCCGGACCTCCCTCTAGATCCCCTCCCCATATCCAGTCCTGAACAAGCAGAAAACTTTACAGCAGGACCCCTCTCCTTACCCTGCTCCACTCCTCCCTGTATGGGAAGCAGCTGGAGCAGAAGGCATTGTTGGGGTTCATGTCCCATTCTCCCTCACCCATCTATCTCAGATTGAAAAGCAGCTTGGTCCTTCTCTTCAGACCCTGATAATTATCTAAAAGAATTCAAGTATCTTGCTCATTCTCACCACTTAACCTGGCATGATATTCACATCATCCTTTCCTCCACTCATCTCCCAGAAGAGAAGGAACGAGGATGGCAAGCCTCTCAGGCACATACTGATGAGATACACAGGACAGATGACACTAAAGCCCCCAGGGGCCACAGCTGTCCCCCAAGATGATGCCGGCTGGGATCATCAGGCAGGGAGACCTGGAGTAGCAACCCGTAATCACATGGTTGCTTGCCTCATTGTGGGCCTTCAAAAGGCAGGACATAAAGCCGTCAACTTTGATAAGCTCCAGCTAATAAGGACTAGATGAAAACTGGGCACAATTTCTAGCCAGGTTAATGGAAACCCTACAAAAATATACAAGATTAGACCCCACTTCTACAGAGGGCATCATTGTCCTTAACAGCCATTTTATCTCCCAGTCATCCCTAGATATCCGAAAGAAACTAAAAAAGGCAGAAGGCCCTCAAACCCCTCAACGAGACCGTCTAAATTTAGCCTTTACAATTTTCAATAACCAGGAAGAGAAGACAAATCTAGAGAAGGCCCCGGGGGATCAGGTTAAATACCACCTATTAGCCACTGCCCTACATGGCTCCGCATTTCCACCCATCAACAAAGACAGGAAGCCCCCGGGCCCTGCTTCAGATGCAGCAAAGACAGTCACTGGGCCCTCTCATGCCTAAACCGAGGCCCTCTCCAGGTCCGTGTCCCAGCTGTGGCATAAAGGGACATTGGAAGGTCAACTGCCCAAATCCCCCTCCAGGGATCCGGATGTCCTCTCCTGGTCCCGCGCAGGAGTCCTCTGACCCAGCTCTGCCCAGCCTCCTTGGACTTGCCGCTGAAAACTGAAGGTGCCCAGGGCCCCGCCTCTCATCACCTCTACGGAGCCCAGGATAGCTTTCTCAGTGTCAGCTGAGCCGATCTCTTTTCTCATCGACACGGGCGCCACTAGCTCTGCTGTGCCTGCCTACTCTGAAAAACCAAGGTCTCTCGGGTCTCTGTTTCAGGGGTTGATGGTTTAATATCTACACTACGAATAACCGAGCCTCGACTTTGCACACTTCAAGATACCCCATTTTCCCATTCTTTTCTCATACTCCCAAAATGCCCCACTCCTGTTCTTGGAGAGACCTGCTCTCAAAATTCAAAGCCTCTATTACTGTCCCAGGCCCATCTTCTGATCTAGCCTGGCTGCTGCTCCTCAACCCCACCTCCTCTTCCCCCCCCCCATTGCCCCCTCATCCATAAACCCCATAGTTTGGGATACAGACAACCCATCTGTCACCTCTCACCATGCTCAATTCATATCTGCCTCAAAAATCCCTCTAAATTCCCCAATCAACCACAATATCCAATCCCCCAAAAACATCAACAAGGGTTAAAGCCTATCAGCACTCAACTCCTACATCAGGATCTCTTGCGCCCAAGCCACTCTTCCTATAACACCCCTATCTTACCCATCAAAAAGCCAAAATGGCTCCTATTTCCTGGTCCAAGGCCTGAGAGTTATCAAAGTGGCTGTCATCCCCATATACCCAGTAGTTCCAAATCCCTATACTCTTCTCTCATTCCCTCTTCCACTACCCACTTCACTGTTCTACACCTCAAGGATGTCTTCTTTACCATCCCTTTACAGCCAAACTCTCAAGACCTCTTTGCCTTTATCTGGACCGATCCATACAATCATTGCTCCCAACAGCTGACAGGGACAGTCCTCCCACAAGTCTTTTGTGATAGCCCTCATTTCTTTGGCCAAGCTCTAGCATCAGACCTAACCTCTCTTGACCTCACTCTGAGTACTGTCCTCCAGTATGTGGATGGTCTCCTCCTTTGTGGTCCTTCGCTTACACACTCTCAACATACCATATAACTCTTCAATTTTCTAGCCGATCGAGGCTATTGAGTATCTCCTACCAAGGTTCAGCTCTCTCTTCCTAGAGTCACTTATCTTAGAGTCCTTTTATTACCAACCAAAAGATATATTACTACTGATAGAAGTCCCTCATATCTACCCTACCCCTCCCTACATCAAAAACAGAGATCCTGTCCTTGGAGTTAGCTGGATATCTACACTTCTGGATTCCTAATTTTGCCCTCTTGGCACAACCCCTGTATCAAGCCACCAGAGATCTTTCAGAACTAGAGATAAAATCAAATATCCGTTCAGCCTTTAAAACCCTTAAGCAAGCCATTCTCTCAGCCCCAGCTTTCACACTTCCTGACCTTTCTTGCCCCTTTATACTCTACTGAAAGACACAAAATTGCCCTAAGAGTTTTGAGACAAAATTAGGGTCCCTCCTTCACCCCTGTTGCTTATCTGTCAAAGCAATTAGATGCCACAATTCCAGGATGGCCAGCCTCCCTACCTGCTCTGGCAGCAGCTGTGCTCCTCACTCAGGAAAGTAAAAAACTTCTTTTTGGCGCACCCACGGTCATTCGTTCACCACGTGACTTTAAGGACTGTCTCACAAATCCATGACCCTTCTATCTCCTTCACGCATTCAACTAATTCATGTCACCCTTCTTGAATCTCCTGAGTTTTCCTTTGAACTCTGTCCTACTCTCAACCCTACCACCCTTATCCCGAATTCTTCTGCGCCCTCCCCCACCCATACTTGCAAAGAGGCATTAGAGGACCTGATGCCCCATTTCTCCCACGTTTCTTCAACGCCTTTAAATAACCCTGACTTTACTTGGTATATTGATGGCAGCTCCTCTACCACATCAGAAGGAAAAAAGGTAGCTGGATGTGCAATTGTCTCTGACACCAAATTTTTGAATCCCAGCCTCTCCCCTCGGGAACCTCTTCCCAAAAGGCAGTACATATTGCACTAAGTAGAGCACTTACCCCCGCAGCTAACAAGAGAGCAAACATATACACTGATCCTAAATATGCTTTCCACATCATACACTTACACGCTGCCATCTGCAAGGAGCAAGGGCTCCTATCTGCCAAAGGTTCTTCCATAACTAACACCCTGCTTATACTCCAGCTTTTAAAAGCAGCTAATATGCCAATGAAGTAGGCATCATACATTGCCAAGGTCACCAGGGGGCCTCAGACCTCATTTCATGGGGCAACAACACCGCAGACCGAGAAGCAAAACAAGCCTCACTCCAATCACCAGCTCAACAACTTATAGTAATCTCCAGCATAAAACCCCTTCACCTCCCCGAAAACACACGATTATTACAAGAGCGAGCACAACGACAAGGAGACTGGTTACAAAAACAGGGCTGCTATGTCCTTCCCCAATCTCAGGCCACACAGATTCTTACAGACATTCATCAGGCCCGTCAAGTAGGCACTAAACCTCTTTATCATCTCTTAAGACCTCTTACGGCATCACTGACTCGATGAACATGAGTTTGAGCAAGCTCTGAGAGTTGGTGAAGGACAGGGAAGCCTGGTGTGCTGCAGTCCATGGGGTCGCAAAGAGTTGGACACGACTGAGCAGTTGAAGTGAGCTGAAGACCTCTTATCACCTGTCCTAACATTCATTCACTCCTACAAGTCACTCACCCTTGCATTATCTGTGCCTCAGTCTTACCACAGGAGGCCCTAAAGTCTATTCCCTCACTCTCAACATGTCAGTCTTGAGGGCATATCCCAGGAGAGGACTGGCCAATTGACTTCACACACACGCCTCCAACACGAAAATTAAAACTCATGTTCACTGTCAGAGACACTTTTTCAGGGTGGATTGAGGCTTTTTCTATGAGATCAGAAACCACCTCAGAAACTGAGTAACACTGAGTTTCTCGTACGAGAAGTCATCCCTCGCTTTGTCCTCCCACTCTCTCTCCCATCTGATAATGGGCCAGCTTTCATTTCCCAAGTCACTTAACAAGTAGCCCAATCCTTGGGCATAACCTGACAACTACATATCCTTACACACCCTCCCTATCCCACTAATTCATAACCGACCCAAATGGGCAATTCAATTCATTCCTCTATTAATAAGTATAGGAATAGCAGCTGGGATTGGAACAGTGACTGCAGGACTCACAACCTCTTTAAATTAGTACCAAAGCCTTTCAAAGACCTCACTGAGAGCCTAGAAGAAATAGCTACTAGCCTTATCACTGTCCAAAACCAGCTAGATTCCCCGGCAGTCGTGGTCCTCCAAAACAGAAGAGGATTAGACTTTCTCAGGGCAGAAAACAGGGGCCTGTGTCTATTTTTGGAGGAAGTGCGCTGCTTCTACACCAGCAAATCAGGCGTTGTAAAGAAAGAAAGTGAAAGTTGCTCAGTTGTGTCCAACGCTTTGCAACCCCATAGTCCATGGAATTCTCCAGGCCAGAATGCTGAAGTGGGTAGCCTTTCCCTTCTCCAGGGGATCTTCCCAACCCAGGGATCGAACCCAGGTCTCCTGCATTGCAAGGCGGATTCTTTACCAGCTGAGCCACCGGGTTATAAAGGAAGCAACAAGAAATCTGACAAACAGAGCCTCTAGAATATATGAACACCCCAGTCATTCACGGGAAAACTGGTGAAGCAATTGGAGTTGGTTGCCCTGGGCCCTACCTTTGCTAGGCCTTCTTCTACTTACTCTTAACTTTTGGCCCATGTTTAATGCATCTTTTTTCAAAATTTCTTCAGGGCTGCTAATGAGCATTTACCAACTGAACTATCCATGAGCTACTTGTAGCTTGCTCAAAAACTTTGACACTACACAAATCCCTCTTGACTCACATTCCAGACTTTTCTCATCTCACCCCCATGTGCCCCCGTCCTGCAGGAAGCAGTTAGGGAAAATTGACCTTTGGCTCTTATCCCAAATCAAAAAGGCTGAATGTTAAGAGTCTATTTGGGGGTTCATGGTAGAAATGATTCATGATGTTGACCTTGCAAACAAAGAATAAAATCGCAGTGACCCTTGAGACGGACCAAATTGCCCAAACAACATTCTGTTTTCCCACTGGCGCCTACCTTCTCAAAGCTACAAGACCACCGGATTCCAGACCTCTCACTACGTGACCACAGGACTCAACTACAGACGAAAAATTAACCATCAGAGAATTTTTCATTGGTGGGGTATATGAAAGACCCCATCAGAAAGGAAGACACTGGTTCTGCTTAAGGGCCAGTCACCCTCTCTTTTCCCTCTAGTACATTTCCCTCTTCTTTGCCTGACTGCCCGGCTTGCTCTCTTTTCTCTGCACTCGCCTTACAGGAGCCACAGGGATGGATCTAGAATACTCATACACTAAGGAAACTCAGCCAGACAGAGCAAGGCCATAACTCAAGATGTCCCTTCTAGGAAAAATAAAAAGAAAGTAGAAAAAAGAGCTAATTTACAACCCAAGAAGGTTTGATTGAGTCCCAGCTCACTCTGCTCACCACAAAGTAATGTCTCTGCTTTTTAATACGCTGTCTAGGTTTGTCAGAGCTTTTCTTCCAAGGAGCAAGCATCTTTTAATTTCATGGTTGCAGTCACCATCTGCAGTGATTTGGGAGCCCAAGAAAATAAAGCCTGTCACTGCTTCCACTTTCCCCCCTTCTATTTGCCATGATCTTGATTTTGAGTGTTGAGTTTTAAGCCAGCTTTTTCACTCTCCTCTTTCACTTTCATCAAGAGGCTCTTTAGTTCTTCTTCACTTTCTGCAAGTAAGAGTGGCTTATCTTTAGGAGTGCACCTATCACATTAAAGATCAGAGGGGAAAACCACTCCAATTTCTATTAAGAATTACACTTGACATTGAGGGTTCTGCCTATGTTTCCCTCTAAGAGTTTTATGAGTTTATCTTTGTGTATGGTGTTAGGAAGTGTTCTAATTTCATTCTTTTACATGTTGCTGTCCAGTTTTCCCAGCACCGTTTATTGGAGACACTATATTTGCCCCATTGTATATTCTTATCTGCCTCCTTTGTCAAAAGGCAGACTTCCCTAATGGCTCAGATGGTGAAGTAAGTGTCTGCCTACAACACAGGATACCCAGGTTCAATCCATGGGTCAGGAAGATCCCCTGGAGAAGGAAATGGCAACCCACTCCAGTACTCTTGCCTGGAAAATCCCATGGATGGAGGAGCCTTGTAGGCTACAGTCCATGGGGTCACAAAGAGTTGGATACGACAGAGCCATTCAGTTTCACTTTGTCAAAAACAAGGTACCCATAGGTGCGTGGGTTTATTTCTGGGCTTTCTATCTTGTTCCATTGGTCTATATTTCTGTTTTTGTGCCAATACCGTACTGTCTTGATGACTGCAACTTTGTATTATAATCTGAAATCAGAAAGGTTGATTCTTCCAGCTCCATTCTTCTTTCTCAAGACTGCTTTGGCTATTCAAGGTCTTTTGTGTTTCCACATGCATTGTGAAATTTTTTGTTCTAGTTCTGTGAAAAATGCCATTGGTAATTTGATAGGGATTGCATTGAATCTGTAGATTACATTTGGTAGTATAGTCATTTTCATAATATTGATTCTTCCTACCCAGGAACATGGAATTAAAGACCTAAATATACGACCAGAAACTATAAAGCTTTTAGTGGAAAACATAGGCAGAACACTCGATGACATAAATCAAAGCAAGATCCTCTATGATCTACCTCCTAGAGTAATGGAGATAAAAACAAAAGTAAACAAGTGGGACCTGATTAAACTTAAAAGCTTTTGCACAGCAAAGGAAACTATAAGCAAGGTGAAAAGACAACCCTTGGAATGGGGGAAAATAATAGCAAATGAAAAAACTGACAAAGGATTAATTTCCAAGATATACAAGCAGCTCATAGAACTCAATACCAGGAAAACAAACAACCCAATCAAAAAGTGGGAAAAAGACCTAAACAGACATTTGTCCAAAGGAGACATGCAGATGGCTAACAAACACATGAAAAGATGCTCAACATCGCTCATTATCAGAGAAATGCAAATCAAAACTACAGTGAGATATCACCTCACTCCTGTCAGAATGGCCATCATCAAAGTCTGCAAACAATAAATGCTGGAGAGGGTGTGGAGAAAAGGGAACACTCTTGCACTGTTGGTGGGAATGTAAACTGATACAGCCACTATGAAAGATGGTATGGAGGTTCCTTAAAAAACTAGGAATAAAACCACCATATGTCCCAGCAATCCCACTCCTAGGCATATACCCTGAGGAAATGGGGTTGAAAAAGACACATGTATCCCATTGTTTATTGCAGCACTATTTACAATAGCTAGATCATGAAAGCAACCTAGATGTCCATCGACAGATGAATGGATAAAGAAGTTGTGGTACATATACACAATGCAATATTACTCAGCCATAAAAAGGAATGCATCTGAGTCAGTTCTGATGAGGTGGATGAACCTAGAACATATTATACAGAGTGAAGTGAATCAGAAAGAGAAAGATAAATATCATATTCTAATGCACATATACGGAATCTAGAAAAATGGTTCTGAAGAATTTATTGACAGGGCATCAGTGGAGAAACAAACATAGAGAACAGACTTATGGACACGGGGAGAGGGGAGGAGAGGGTGAGGTGTATGCAAAGAGTAACCTGGAAACTTACATTACCATATGTAAGATAGACAGCCAATGGGAATGTGCTGTGTGGCTCAGGAAACTTGAACAGGGGATCTGTATCAACCTGGAGGGGCGGGATGGGGAGGGAGATGGGAGGGAGGTTCAAAAGGGAGGGGATATGTGTACACCTATGGCTGATTCATGTTGAGGTTTGACGAAAACAACAAAATTCTTTAATTACCCTTCAATAAAAACATAAAATTTTAAAAGTATATAAAAAAAGAATTACACTTGAACCAGTGTAATTAGGCTACAAAGAAGAGATGAAAGTCATAGGAACTGGAAATAAGAAATACAAAACCATCATATATTGTATACAATATTAATTGTGTCAAAAATCCAAACAATTTTTAAAATAAATTTGAATCTAAGGTGATCTCTGGAATAGGTCAGTGATCCATTGTATTCCTTTATAAAAATAAAGAGGTTGAAAACAAAAGAATTTTAAATATGATTTACCAAAAATCATAAAAGACCAAATACCTAGGAATAAATCTAGTACAAGTTAGACTACAAACTATAAAATATGATTGAAGAAAATTAAAGGGGAAACATTTAAAAACCTAGAGGATACATCAGATTTTTGGATTAAAAATTTCAGTATTGTAAACTATCACTTCTCCCCAGATTTATTCATAGATTTAATCTTAATTAAAATCCCAGTAGAGTGCTCCAATAATTTTTTTTTAAAATTCCAATAGAAGTTATTGTGGAAATTATCAAGATCACTGTAAAATCATGTGGCAAGTCAAAAGGTTTAGCATGTCCAAGCAAGAAGAAGAAACCTGGAGAATTTACATCATCATCTATGGAGAATTTTTATTATAAAGTAATTAACACAGTAGGAAATTGATCCATGGAGAGAAAACTAAACTGAGGGAACAGGATTGAGAATTTAGAAGGAAATACACAGAGAGAGAGAATTACCCGATTTATGATAATAGGGACTATGTAATGGAAAGAGTGACTTTTTAATGATGGTTCTGGGTTGATTGGCTCACTATAGGGGAACAAAATGCCTTGAAACCCAGCATTTAAAAAAAAAAAATCATTGTCCAGTGTATTCCAGGTGTAAAAGTGAAACGTGGAATCATGTGACTAACTGCCTGGGAGTATTAAATATGCCATAAACATTGCTGTGTTATGTTGCTTCCCCATTTCTGTTTATGGTGTGTGCATGGGTGCTCAGTCGTGTCTGACTCTTTGAGGTACTTACTCACTACTTGCTAACTGAATGGAGCAGTGGTTTAACTCAAAATAAGAAGTGGAGTCTAACATTCTTTCTTGTATAACTCCAGCTATAAATTATTAGTCTTTTTGCTACAGACATCTTTCAGTTCAGTTCAGTTGCTCAGTCATGTCCAACTCTTTGCGACCCCATGAACTGCAGCACACCAGGCCTCCTTGTCCATCACCAACTCCTGGAGTTTACTCAAACTCATGTCCATTAAGTCGGTGATGCCATCCAACCAGCTCATCTTCTGTTGTCCCCTTCTCCTGCCTTCAATCTTTCCCACCATCAGGGTCTTTTCCAATGAGTCAGTTCTTTGCAACAGGTGGCCAAAGTATTGGAGTTTCAGCTTCAACATCAGTCCTTCCAATGAACACTCAGGACTGATCTCCTTTAGGATGGACTGGTTGGATCTCCTTGCAGTCCAAGGGACTTGCAAGAGTCTTCTCCAGCACCACAGTTCAAAAGCATCAATTCTTTGGTGCTCAGCTTTCTTCACAGTCCAACTCTCACATCCATACATGACTACTGGAAAAACCATAGCCTTGACTAGACAGACCTTTGTTGGCAAAGTAACATCTCTGCTTTTTAATATGCTGTCTGNGATGTGTATAAGAGACAGGTTCAAAAGCATCAATTCTTTGGTGCTCAGCTTTCTTCACAGTCCAACTCTCACATCCATACATGACTACTGGAAAAACCATAGCCTTGACTAGACAGACCTTTGTTGGCAAAGTAACATCTCTGCTTTTTAATATGCTGTCTGCTGCTACTGCTGCTGCTAAGTCGCTTCAGTCGTGTCCGACTCTATGCGACCCTAGGTTGGTCATAACTTTCCTTCCAAGGAGTAAGTGTCTTTTAATTTCATGGCTGCAGTCACCATCTGCAGTGATTTTGGAGCCCAAGAAAATAAAGTCTGACACTGTTTTCCACTGTTTCCCCATCTACTTGCCATGAAGTGATGGGACTGGATGCCATGATCTTCGTTTTCTAAATGTTGAGCTCTAAGCCAACTTTTTCACTCTCCTCTTTCACTTTCATCAAGAAGCTCTTTAGTTCTTCTTTCCTTTCTGCCATAAGGGTGGTGTCATCTGCATATCTGAGGTTATTGATATTTCTCCCGGCAATCTTGATTCCAGCTTGTGCTTTATCCAGCCCAGCGTTTCTCATGATGTACTCTGCATATAAATTAAATAAGCAGGGTGACAATATACAGCCTTGATGTCCTCCTTTTCCTATTTGGAACCAGTCTGTTGTTCCATGTCCAGTTCCAACTGTTGCTTCCTGACCTGCATACAGATTTCTCAAGAGGCAGGTTAGGTGGTCTGGTATTCCCATCTCTTGAAGAATTTTCCACAGTTTATTGTGATCCACACAGTCAGAGGCTATGTGGTATTTAATGAGGTAAGCCATCCATTGATCTAACACATGTGAATAATAGGCATTCTACTTTAAATTATATACTAATCCCATTAGAGTGGTTTAAGAGAAAAACCTTTAATGCCTTTACAAATGTTGTCATCTTGATGCATTTCTGTGCACCTAAGAGGAATTCGGGATCCTGTATTTTCTCCATCTAGAAAGGTCTGCTTTCTCTTATCCCTCTACAGTATCCAAGAAACCTTTCATGGTTATCCTGTCCTGAATTGCATCAAGGACATGATTTTTGCTTCCTTTCTGAACTTCTGTATTCTCTGTACTTGTTGGTCACTTATCAAACACTACCATTCTCTGTCAGAAAATTAAAGTATTAGTCATTCAGTCGTGCCTGAGTCTTTGCAACCTCATGGATTGTAGTCCCAGGTTCCTCTGCCCATGGGATTCTCCAGGCAAGAATACTGGAGTGGGTTGCCATTCCCCTTTTCCAGGTGATCTTCCCAACCCAGGGATCAAACCTGGATCTCCCACACTGCAGGAAGATTCTTTCCCAACTGATACACCAAGTTTAGGATAAAGCTGTGTGGCTCTAGATGAATTTTAAACCTCTTTGCTGAAGGTAGAAATCACACTATTTTAATAATAATCTAACATTACATTTTGGACATGAAGGTGAAGGTGAAGGTGAAGTCGCTCAGTCGTGTCCGACTCTTTGCGACCCCGTGGACTGTACGTACTAGGCTTCTCCGTCCATGAGATTCTCCAGGCAAGAATACTGGAGTGGATTGCCATTTCCTTCTCCAAGGGATCTTCCCTACCCAGGGATTGAACCCAGGTCTCCCGCATTGGAGGCAGACGCTTTAACCTCTGAGCCACCAGGGAAGCCCTATTTTGGACATAGCATAATTTAATTGACTAGTTACAAAGACAGATCAAGATTGAGCTCCTAACATCTAATATATGAAACAAATCTTCAAATATTAGGAATAATATCTCTTGAAGATAAAAGTTGTAGTTAACTTTCAAGTAATGGAAGTCACAAGGAAGTCTGAGGTTAAAGAACAAAAATAAAGCCTATTCACGGAGTGAAATTTGCTCAGTCGTGTCCAACTCTTTGCAACCCCATGGACTATACAGTCCATGGAATTCTCCAGGCCAGAATACTGGAGTGGGTAGCCTTTCCCTTCTCCAGGGGATCTTCCCAACCCAGGGATCGAACCCAGGTCTCCCTCATTCCAGGCAGGTTCTTTACCAGCTGAGCCACAAGGGAAACCCACTATTCATGGAAGTTTGGGTTTAAAAAACAAAAATGAAACCTATTCAAAAACAAATAAATAAAACTGCTTATAAACCTTCAGAGATGGTAGAATGTTAAAACGTTGTGAAAAATCAAACATACTCCATTTAGTTACTGCCATATTCCAAAAAGGCAGCAAGGAGATTCAGTAGGTTTCATCAACTAGTCAGTTGCTAAGCAACTCATCGTTAAGATGGATGTAAAGTGCCTTGATCATGATAATGGGCAGCAGAGGATGTCTTTGCATTAGTACAGTGACATATTCATAGAGAAATGCAAAAATAAAGGATAAAAACCAGGCAGTCCTCAGATGCTAACCTCAAACAACAGACCTTTGAAAAGATCTTATGTCTTAGCACAAATATAAGTACTGAACACTTGACCATTTCACAGCAGATATTCTTCATTACAGAAGTACTACACAAGTCGCAAGAGTACTACAAAAACAATCTGAGTAATGACGTGCTTAAAACAAAAATCTTTATTTCTATCTCTATTTCCGTATTTTCAATTTATGTTGTAAAATAGTATGCTTAAAATTAAATCCCAAGTTCTCAAGTTATTATCACTGTCCTTCTCACTGCTGATGAATAGAAACTTCATTTATTTAAAAAAAAAAAAAGTCCTAAAAAATGTACTAGTCGCATGGGAAGGTTTTTGAAAATGCACCAGGTCCCCTTTACTAGCTATGGCAATTACAGTTTTTATAATTACACAGTCATGCAGAGACATAAGAGCATACTGAAATTAAAGAGAATAAAAAAATAGCAGAGCCTTTCCCCTTGATCATAAATTCTCAGGAGACAAGATGGGGACCCTCTACAAATTGACGACAGCCTGAGATAATCTTCAGGCTTCCCTGGTGGCTCAGACGGTAAAGAATCTGCTGCAGTGCAGGAGCCCTGGGTTTGTTCCCAGGGCTGGGAAGATCCCCTGGAGGAGGGCATGGTAACCCACTGCAGTAATCTTGCCTGGAGAATTACGTGGACAGAGGAGCCTGCTGGGCTACAGTCCACAATCTGGCTGTGTGAGCACACGGCCATTAACATCATGAGTTGTTTCTGCTTTGGGGTTCACCCCAGAACGTTCTACCTGCGAGTGTCTTATATATATATAACAGAGCAGACTTCAAAGGAAAATGAATGATACTCTTCAATTTTCTTCCTCTCAGGGTAATTTTAAGACCATCTTAGATTTTAGACCATCTTACTACCAATAAGAGTTGCCAAGAGCTACACAGAACAAGGCTGAAAAAAGGTGGGATTAAAAGAAAGTGTAATTTTTTAAATAACAAATACATAATCTTTCATGTAAACTTTTCTAAAAGTTACATTTGTATCTCAATTTCTAAAGATCAATTTTTATAATTTAACAAAAAACTAAATTAAAAGTGAAATGTCTTTGATAAAGTAACTATGTGAACACTTGAAATACATAAAAATGATAAGCTAGTGTTCACGGTGTTGACCGGGTTCACATGTCAGCTGTCAGGCGCAGTGTGAGTGCCTCAGAGCTGAGAGCTCTCTATTGCTGTTGTTCAGTTGTTCAGTCGTGTCTGACTCTGTGACCCCATGGACTGTAGCCCAGCAGGGTCCCCTGTCCATGGGGTTCTCCAGGCAAGAATACTGGAGTGGGTTGCCATTCCCTTTTCCTGGGGATCTTTCAGACCCAGGGATTAAACCCACGTCTCTGACATTGGCAGGCAGATTCTTTACCAATGAGCTACCTGGGAAGACCCCAACTCCTCTGAGCCAAGGTTACTGGCCTGGTCTTGTTTATTCTGTGGAAGCTGCTATGGAAACCACAGCCAGCTCCCTGCCCCTCCTCACTCACAGGGCAAGTGGGCAGCTCACCGCTCACGCCCATCGTGCCTCACCGAACATCCTCTGGCAGCATTTTTCCTGTGGAGCCACTGAACAGGCCATTTTCATATATTCTATGTGGATTAAGTACAAAGAGCACTGTGCACCTCCATTAAAGTAGAAACCTAATCGTTGCAATGTTAACCAACGTAAGTCAAGTGTTATTGTTAACAAATAAAAAGACCAACACCTCTGGGAGCTGTCAAGGGTTTTCACAGATTTCTACTTTCAGCGAGTCAGTTCTTCTTTCTCCCTTTTCACTCCATTTAATCAATAAGAAAAGGCAAGTCTGCTTATTTTCAAAATCCACATTATTGAAAGCCCAGAAAACAATTATAGAAAACGGGGCAGAGCAAAATGCCACAGTCAATCATTCTGTTTAAAGTTTTCCTGAACATCTGTTTTCTGTAGCTCTTTCTCACTTAAATGGGTTAAACCTATGCCCTGGAAAAACTAGAGTCTGGAATATGAAGAATTGTTTTGGCACAAAGCTAGTGGAGGTGATGGAATTCCAGTTGAGCTATTTCAAATCCTGAAAGATGATGCTGTGAAAGTGCTGCACTCAATATGCCAGCAAGTATGGAAAACTCAGCAGTGGCCACAGGACTGGAAAAGGTCAGTTTTCATTTGAATCCCAAAGAAAGGCAATGCCAAAGAATGCTCCAACTCGTGCACAATTGCACTCATCTCACATGCTAGTAAAGTAATGCTCAAAATTCTCCAAGCCAGGCTTCAGCAATACATGAACCGTGAACTTCCAGATGTTCAAGCTGGTTTTAGAAAAGGCAGAGGAACCAGAGATCAAATTNGGCAATGCCAAAAAATGCTTGAACTACCGCACAATTGCACTCATCTCACATGCTGGTAAAGTAATGCTCAACATTCTCCAAGCCAGGCTTCAGCAATACATGAACCGTGAACTTCCAGATGTTCAAGCTGGTTTTAGAAAAGGCAGAGGAACCAGAGATCAAATTGCCAATATCTGCTGGATCATGGAAAAAGCAAGAGAATTCCAGAAAAACATCTATTTTTGCTTTATTGACTATGCCAAAGCCTTTGACTGTGTGGATCACAAGAAACTGGACAATTCTGAAAAAAGATGGGAATACCAGACCACCTGACCTGCCTCTTGAGATACCTATATACAGGTCAGGAAACAACAGTTAGAACTGGACATGGAACAACAGACTGGTTCCAAATAGGAAAAGGAGTATGTCAAGGCTGTATATTGTCCCCTGCTTATTTAACTCCATATGCAGAGTACATCATGAGAAATGCTGGGCTGGAGGAACCACAAGCTGGAATCAAGATTGACAGGTGAAATATCAATAACCTCAGAGATGCAGATGACACCACCCTTATGGCAGAAAGTA
Organism: Aepyceros melampus; assembly: GCA_006408695.1. NCBI lineage: Eukaryota > Metazoa > Chordata > Mammalia > Artiodactyla > Bovidae > Aepyceros > Aepyceros melampus. Next base: position 355,769 of record SJXQ01011405.1, read on the forward strand.
AAGAAGAACTAAAGGGCCTCTTGATGAAAGTGAAAGAAGAGAGTGAAAAAGTTGGCTTAAAGCTTAACATTCAGAAAACTAAGATCATGGCATCTGGTCCCATCACTTCATGGCAAGTAGATGGGGAAACAGTGGAAAACAGTGTCAGACTTTATTTTCTTGGGCTCCAAAATCACTGCAGATGGTGAGTGCAGCCATGAAATTAAAAGACGCTTACTCCTTAGAAGGAAAGTTATGACCAACCTAGACAGCATATTAAAAAGCAGAGATATTACTTTGCCAACAAAGGTCCGTCTAGTCAAGGCTATGGTTTTTACAGTGGTCATGTATAGATGTGAGAGTTGGACTATAAAGAAAGCTGAGCACCGAAGAATTAATGCTTTTGAACTGTGGTGTTGGAAAAGACTCTTGAGAGTCCCTTGGACTGCAAGGAGATCCAACCAGTCCATCCTAAAGGAAATCATTCCTGAATATTCATTAGAAGGACTGATGCTGAAGCTGAAACTCCAATCCTTTGGCCACCTGATGTGAAGAGCTGACTCATAAAAAAAAAAAAGAAAAAGAAAAAAAAAAAGAGCTGACTCATTTGAAAAGACCCTGATGCTGGGAAAGATTGAGGGCAGGAGGAGCAGGGGATGACAGAGGATGAAATGGTTGGATGGCATTACCAAGTCAATGGACATGGGTTTGGGTAGACTCTGGGAGTTGGTGATGGACAGGGAGGCCTGGCGTGCTGCGGTTCATGGGGTCACAAAGAGTCAGACACGACTGAGCGACTGAACTGAACTGAACTGAATACAGAATGCACTTCCTTACAATACCAAAAGTAAAGGTCAGAGCCTTAGAGAGTAGATAAAAACATCCTTTCTCTTTTGGTCTACTAATTTCTTCTGTCTGATGAAGAATGATCTGATTTCTTCAAGCTGATTTGATCCAAATGAAAAGCTAATGTACATAGTTTTTATTTTTAACTATTAATAAATCAGTTTTAGCTCATATTTACTGTTTTATGTATCTCAGAAGAAGTTTCACCAACTGATCCATAAATAAGGTGACTAAATAGAATTTTGTAATTATGTTTTTGAAAAAAAATTCATCATCTTCAGATAATTGTATTATGGCTTTATTTTGAGGATTGTTAGTTTGGATTATTTTATATCAGGACACAGTTGAGAAAAGCCATAATAATGCCTTTCAGAGAAGTAAGATGCACTATGCACTCTTGTGCTGCTATCTCTGCCCAGCACTGTGGAGACAGGGCTCAGCGTATGAAAGAACTGTCTGCTGAAGAACTACAACTTACCTATGCTCAGTATTAGCAAGAGCCTCAAGGCATCACTGAAGATGTTGTCAAAGTGTAGCTGAGAACCTGTTAGCTGGGAATCTGTTGACGGCAGCTTTAGGCATCACTTTGAAACTTGTAAGCCAGAGTTTTGGTCAGAGTGCACGCTTTCTGCAGATGTATGAACAAAGCCTTTGTGCTGTGGCTCCCCACTCAAGAATTATTGGGCTTCCCTGGTGGCTCAGCTGGTAAAAAATCTGCCTGCAGTGTGGAGATCTGGGTTTGATCCCTGGCTTGGGAAGATCCCCTAGAGAAGGGAACAGCCACCCACTCCAGTATTCTGCCCTGGAGAATTCCATGGACTGTATGGAGGTGGCAAAGAGTCGGACACAACTTTCACTTTCAAGGAGCTCAGGAAGTCAGAGAGATTTAGTCAGTGGGAGGTGACAGCTTCCTGTCACAGCTCCGGAAACCCTTGATCTCTGGTTGATAGAAGATTATGCTCAATGACAAGTGTATACATCAGGACCCTTCCATGCTTATGAGGTTTATTACACATCAAGCCTCGCAGTTTCTTGTGAGACAGATCACTTACCAGGCTGTCTTAGGACATCTGAGGTGTCTCATTTTTTTCATTCTCCTTTATCAAAATGCCTGAGCCTAATGGGCAAAAGCACTGTGTGATTTAGCTTCTCAGAGAAGAGTTTAAAATAAACGGAAAGAATGTTTCAAATTTTGACGCAGAAATGCAAAATCAACCAAGGTTTAGGTTATTTCAAAATCATTCCTTTCAAAAAGAAAGACCTATGTCCAAATAATTTGGAACATGTTATATAATAATCAGATTTCTAACTTTGGTGGTATTTTTTTTTCTGCTAATGCAGAAGAAGGATTTCCCCAGTGGCTTAGATGCTAAATTAAAAAGAAACAGAAGTTACGTTGTCTAGAATTTAATCAGGGTACAATAGTGAGAAAGCAGAAATAACATTACAGCAAAATAGAAAATATATTCAGGTCACCTGCCACCTACAGCACATTGTGTATCAATGTTACTATAATATGGAATAAAGGTTAATTTAAAAAAGAATACTCAGGAAAAACACAAAAGCTTTTGGGTTTTCATTCAGGTACATTCCACATTAAATTACAGCCCTGAATTAAAATTCTGAAACGCTTTCATTTCCCAGGTAACCACAATTGGGCTTGAGAAAAGCCTGCCACCTTGTGGGCATTCACTGCAATAGCAACCATAAAAGTTTTGCTTGTGAGTTCTTCTGCAGTCGCTCAGTGGTGTCCAACGTTATGACACAAATTATTCACAGCACATACAGCTCACTGTGGGTCGCCAGGCTGGGCCAGGCTCCAGAGCAGGGAAAGCAGGTCCAGGATCCAGAAGAAAGCCTTTCAGAGGAGGCGGTCAAGTACACTCCTGGATAGGATAATCACGATGGTGTGATCATTCAACTAGAGCCAGACATCCTGGAATGTGGAGTCAAGTGGGCCTTAGGAAGCATCACTATGAACAAAGCTAGTGGAAGTGATGGAATTCCGGTTGAGCTTTTTCAAATTCTGAAAGATAACGCTGTGAAAGTGCTGCGCTCAAGATGTCAGCAAATTTGGAAAACTCAGCAGTGGCCACAGGTCTGGAAAAGGTCAGTTTTCATTCCAATCCCAAAGAAAGGCAATGCCAAAGAATGCTCAAACTACTGCACAATTGCACTCATCTCACACACTAGTAAAGTAATGCTCAAAATTCTCCAAGCCAGGCTTCAGCAATACGTGTACCATGAACTTCCAGATATTCAAGCTGGTTTTAGAAAAGGCAGAGGAATCAGAGAAATTGCCAATATCCGCTGGATCATGGAAAAAGCAAGAGAATTTCAGAAAAATATCTATTTCTGCTTTATTGACTATGCCAACCCTTTGACTGTGTGGATCACAAGAAACTGGAAAATTCTGAAAGAGATGGTTATACCAAACCACCTGACCTGCCTCTTAAGAAACCTGTATGCAGGTCAGGAAGCAACAGTTAGAACTGGACATGGAACAACAGACTGGTTCCAAATAGGAAAAGGAGTATGTCAAGGCTGTATATTTTCACCCTGCTTATTTAACTTATGTGCAGAGTACATCATGAGAAATGCTGGGCTGGATGAACCACAAGCTGGAATCAAGATTGCCGGGAGAAATATCAATAACCCCAGATATACAGATGACACCACCCTTATGGCAGAAAGGGAAGAAGAACTAAAGGGCCTCTTGATGAAAGTGAAAGAGGAGAGTGAAAAAGTTGGCTTAAAGCTCAACATTCAGAAAATGAAGATCATGGCATCCAGTCCCATCACTTCATGGGAAATAGATGGGGAAACAGTGGCTGACTTTATTTTTCTGGGCTCCAAAGTCACTGCAGATGGTGATTGCAGCCATGAAATTAAAAGATGCTTACTCCTTGGAAGGAAAGTTATGACCAACCTAGACAGCATATTAAAAAGCAGAGACATCACTTTGTCAACAAAGGTCCATCTAGTCAAGGCTATGGTTTTTCTAATAGTCATGTATTGATGTGAGAGTTGGACTATAAAGAAAGCTGAGGGCTGAAGAATTGATGCTTCTTCAATCTCAAGAGAAGACTCTTGGGATTGGATGTTCATTGGAAGGGGTGAGTGTTCATTCAAAGGTCCTGGGTGTTCATTGGAAGGACTGATGTTGAAGCTGAAACTCCAATCTTTGGCCACCTGATGTGATGAGCTGACTCATAAAAACACTCTGATGCTGAAAAAGTTTGAGGGCCGGAGGAGAAGGGGAGGACAAAGGATGAGATGGTTGGATGGCATCATCGACTCAATGGACATGGGTTTAGGTGGACTCCAGGAGTTGGTGATGGACAGGAAGGCATGGTGTGCTGCAGTCCATGGGGTTGCAAAGAGTCAGACACAACTGAGCGACTGAATTGAACTGAACACTCTGGTTACCTCTGAGAGGATACTAGGAGTTTTCTAGGCAGTCAGGAAAGAACAATGGGTGCAGAGATGATGAACAGAAATAATCACAAATGACTCTGCATACCTAAGATGAAGAAGTGTTTGGGTATAAGAGAAGGTGAGGGCGCTTTGCAAGTAGATTAGGAGCACTTTTTTTTTTTTTTTTTTTTAAGAAACAGTTTACTTTCCATCAACCAAATTTCCATTTTGGTGGAAGTTTGTGGAAGTTCTACAAGTGTTTGGAAGAACAGCTTATGACCACTCAGTGGTGGTTCCTACCCATTCAATGGCCTAAGCCTTGGGAGCTGCAGACCAGTCTTCAGTGGAAGGCGGAGCACTCCAGGCTTCAGTGGGAAACTGCTAAATAGGCACCTTCAGACCAGTCTGCCACCTCAGGCTGAGTAGCAGTGAACTCTGGAGCTGGAGCAGTCCATTCACCCTGAAATTCCTTCTTGGTCACCGCCTTCTCAGCTGCTGCCTGCGCTTCCTTTTCAGCCTCTTCAGGATCTCTGTAGAAGTAGAGATCTGGCATGACCTCCCATGGGCGGTCTCAGGAGATGGTGCCACGCATGCACAGAACTTCCCGGGCACACATCCACCACATCAGATCCGCTGAGTGCGCTCACTTTTTAGGATCTCAGACCAGGTTACATGAACTGAGAAAAGAGAAAAGTCAAGTACTGCCTGAAGAGTTAGGAGTATTGAAGAAGAGGGGGGAAAGCTATTTTTTAAACATTTTCACCTCTCCTTAATTAAACTTTCATTCTTAAAATCATACTTTTGCAGCAAGTAATTACTATTCAACTCCACTCATTGGGCCAGAGACCCTTGTGGTGGCAGCGAAAATCTTGCCCTTCGTGTAGCACGCTGCCTACACTTGTGAGCTCATCGGCCAGCGGCCTCAGCTCCAAGCTCTAACAATGTGCAGGGAGCACGTCTGTGTACCATTTCAGAGGCTTTGATTTTGCACACAGGAATGGAGGAAACACTGAAACTGGAGGGGAGGTTGGTGTTTGAAGGAAGACTCCCTGAAGACAGAAGGCTTCTCATGGGGCTGATCTAAATGACCCCAATAAGACCTATTTTTTTGTTTTTAAATTTAAAATTTTATTTTATTGCTTTTACACATTTATTAGGAAATAATTGACATACATCACTGTATAAGTTTAAGACATACAACACAACATTTTTGATTGATAAGTATTGTGAAATGATTACTACAGTAGGCTCAGTTAACATGCATCTTCTCATTCATCATTTTCTTATCTCATGAATTATGCTTTGAGTACTTCATAAGACTTTAGAAGATTCATGTATCTCTAGCTGAGCTGTGCTCATTCTAATGCCTTTAAACAGAATTGTAACAGTCTCATTATTTTTCTTTATTTTAATTGAAGTATACTTAGTTACTTTACATTATTGTGTTAATTTCTGCTGTACAGCAAAGTGAATCAGCCACATGTATACACATATCCTCTCTTGTTTGGATTTCCTTCCCATTTGAGTCACCACAGTACTGAGTAGTTTCCTCTGCTATATAGTAGGTTCTCATTCAGTCAGTTCAGTTCAGTCGCTCAGTCGTGTCCGACTTTTTGCGACCCCATGAATCGTAGCACGCCAGGCCTCCCTGTCCATCACGAACTCCCGGAGTTCACTCAGACTCACGTCCATTGAGTCTGTGATGCCATCCAGCCATCTCATCCTCTGTCGTCCCCTTCTCCTCCTGCCCCCAATCCCTCCCAGCATCAGAGTCTTTTCCAATGAGTCAACTCTTCGCATGAGGTGGCCAAGTACTGGAGCTTCAGCTTTAGCATCATTCCTTCAAAGAAATCCCAGGGTTGATCTCCTTCAGAATGGACTGGTTGGATCTCCTTGCAGTCCAAGGGACTCTCAAGAGTCTTCTCCAACACCACAGTTCAAAAGCATCAATTCTTCAGTGCTCAGCTTTCTTCACGGTCCAACTCTCACATCCATACATGACCACTGGAAAAACCATAGCCTTGACTAGACGGACCTTAGTTGGCAATGTCTCTGCTTTTGAATATGCTATCTAGGTTGGTCATAACTTTTCTTCCAAGGAGTAAGCGTCTTTTAATTTCATGGCTGTAATCACCATCTGCAGTGATTTTGGAGCCCCAAAAAATAAAATGTGACACTGTTTCCACTGTTTCCCCGTCTATTTCCCATGAAGTGATGGGACCGGATGCCATGGTCTTCGTTTTCTGAATATTGAGCTTTAAGCCAACTTTTTCACTCTCCTCTTTTACTTTCAGCAAGAGGCTTTTTAGTTCCTCTTCACTTTCTGCCATAAGGGTCGTGTCATCTGAATATCTGAGGTTATTGATATTTCTCCCCTCCCAGCAATCTTGATTCCAGCTTGTGTTTCTTCCAGTCCAGCGTTTCTCATGATATACTCTGCATAGAAGTTAAATAAGCAGGGTGACAATATACAGCCTTGACGTACTCCTTTTCCTATTTGGAACCAGTCTGTTGTTCCATGTCCAGTTCTAACTGTTGCTTCCTGACCTGCATACAGATTTCTCAAGAGGCAGGTTCTCATTAGTTATCTATTTTATACATCACAGCCTTGTCCTGGTGAAGGGGCTTGCATAACTCAATGAAACTATGTGCCATGCCATGCAGGGCCACCCAAGACAGACAGGTCATAGTGAAGAGTCCTGATAAAACATGGTCCACTGGAGAAGAAAATGGCAACCCACTCCAATATTCTTGCCTGTAAAACCCCATGAACAGTGTAAAAAGGCAGCAGTCCATGGGATCGCAAAGAGTTGGACACAACTTAGGAACTGACAACAACAAAGTGAATAAAAGACCCAATTTTTAAAAAAGTAATTCCTGTTACTTTTATAGAAGTACAATGGAAATATCTAGATTACTGGTAGTTGCTGTTCCTTAAACTGTTTTACTGAAGTACTGAAGTGTAATTGTCATATGCATGGGTGCATGCTTTAGTCATATCCTACTCTTTGTGATCCCTGCCAGGCTCCTCTGTCCATGGGATCCTCCAGGCAACAATACGAGAGTGGGTTGCTCCAAGGGATCTTCCCAACGCAGGGATCAAGCCCGCATCTCCTGTGGCTCCTGCATGGCAGGTGGATTTTTTCACCCGCTGAGCCACCGGTGGAGTCCTGCAATTGGCATAGAAACAGTGATGTTCTGTGCTGTGCTTAGTTGCTCAGTCACGTTCAACTCTTTGTAACCCCCATGGACTGTAGTTCGCCAGGCTCCTCTTTCCATGCAGATTCTCCAGGCAAGAATACTGGAATGGGTTACTGTGCCCTCCTCCAGGGGATCTTCCCAAACCAGGGATCAAATCCAGGTCTCCCTCATTGCAGGCGGATTCTTTACTGTCTGAGCCACCAGGGAAGCGCGTAAACAATGATAGTTTGGAGGAAAACAGTAAAGCTCTATTTGATCAGCTGTGCTTGGTGTGTCCCACAGAACAGAGTGACTCAGAGATGGAGGCGTGAAGGGTATTTCTAAATTCATGTTTAGGAAAACTGGGACTGATGGTTCTATTAGCTCCACACACACTTCATCACTCACTCTCATCTCCATGACCTAAAGCAGATGGAGTCTAAGAAACCATGTTGCAGTAGAGAAAAGTGTATAAAAAATGGAACAACAGTGAATTTATTTCAAATAGTAAATGCTCAAGTACAAGACCAAATGTATAATAAAAGAAAGGACAGTGGCAATTAGATGAATCAAAAATACTGAGTCCAGGGACTTCCCCGGTGATCCACTGGCTAAGATTCCACGGTCCCAGTGCAGGGGGTGTGGGTTTGATCCCTGATCATGACAGGTTGTTCTGAGCCATTAAAGATGCTGGGATTCTTGGCCTCCAGAGGAGAAGAATTCAACCTGGGGCCAGTGATGAGGCTTGATCGCTCAGAGCTTTTGTGTAATAAAGTTTTATTAAAGTATAAAAGAGATAGAGAAGGCTTCTGACAGAGATATCAGAAGGGGGCAGAAAAAGTGCCTACCTGCTAGTCTTTAGCAGAAGTTATATACCTACTTGGAGAAGGAAATGGCACCCCACTCCAGCACTCTTGCCTGGAAAATCCCATGGATGGAGGAGCCTGGTGGGCCGCAGTCCATGGGGTTGCACAGAGTCGGACACGACTGAAGTGACTTAGCAGCAGCATATACCTACTAGCAGGGTGCTAATTAGAGAAAGGAAACACCTCAACACTCAGAGACTGGCACCAGGCCTCTCACCCACAATATGCATTTTGAGATAACACTGGCACAAGGTGAACTGCCCCAGGCCATAAAACTGTTGACAGGAATCTTGAAGCAAGGCAGGTTTCCAAGCAAATACATAGTCTCGTTAACATAGCTTAAGAGAACACTTGCATAATTAAAACACACTAGTTTGTTAACATACTGGTTTGTCAAGTCAGTTCTGAGCCTTAGTGACTTGAAGGAAGAGAGTCTTAGGTAAATACACAGTTCATTAACATAGCTTAAGAAAAACATTTCCATAAGAAAACACATTGGCTAGCTCAAGGTTTGAGAAAAGTTAAGTTCAGGTGGAGCCAGATGTTGTCATGGCAACGCAGAATGAACTTGGCAACAACAAAGAAACCTCCCTTTAGTTTTGTGTAGAGAAGGGAAAAAATCTGACACTTGGAGTTTGCTTCCTCCTGCCACTTAAGAGAGAGAGGGAAAACGTCTGACCCTCGTAGCCTATTTTCTCTATTTGGCGACCCCTAGCCTTCCTGCCTGTTACCCTCAGTAAGGGAACTAGATCCCAGATGTCACAACTAAAGAGCTCGGATGCCGTGATGAAGATGAAAGCTGCGATGAAGATGAAACAGTCCACACACTCAACTAAGGCCTAGGGCAGCCAAATACATTTTAAAATAAGTTTTAAGAAAAAGAAATATTGAGTCCATTTTTACTAAGTAAGACCATTGAGTAATGTTATATGATTGCAAAGAAATGTTACAAGATGGTGAAATGTGCTGAAGGAAAATATTATTGTAACAACATTTAAACACTTCAGATAAACAAGGACTATAACCATCATTTTATTGCAAGAAAACTATGCATGCTATGGCTGACAAAAGTGGCCCTTATTTTTCTCATGTAATTGGCTTTTTGTCATGCCATTCTGCCAACTAAAGAAGCCCACTGAGATGCTTCCTGAAGGTTTGCAGCAAGCTGAGTCTGCACTCCCAAGGCCCAGTAATTTTTCCAAGTGAAAACAACTTGCTTGACTTACAAATCTTGACTTATAAAAATTTGTTACAACATATTCCTAAAGTGTGGAGTAGGGGACTGTGACAATTCCCACAATTATAATACAATGTAACGGGGTCTAAAATGGACATATTTTGGTTCATGTTACATAAATGGCAAGAGAATAGTAGAGGTTCAGCTCCGTACTTACTATTATAAAGTCATCGTCAGCAGAAATAATGGCTGTATTTCATTATTATCATTTTTAGTCTCACTGTTTATGATCTTAAGCACAAAGTCACTTAAGCACCTATTAGACAATTTACAATTTCTTATAAGAAAGGATTACATTTGAATTATTTACCCAGGTGTGTCCAAAAAAAAAAAAATTACACTTGTTTACTCATGACTAGTAATCTAATACAAAACAAAGGAAAACTTGTTCTCCTCAAGCATCGGGGACGACAGAAACATTTCAGTGCCTACTGGGGTTCACTGTGAAAACTAGCGTGTTTACATCAATAAAAACTAGACTGACATTTCTGATGGCTGTTTCTCAGGAGTAAGTAGACTGATAATCATCACAGCTTTATTTCCAGGGAGACGCACTTGGAGGAGATGAACCCGAGGTGCCTTCTCTGATGAAGGAGGAAGTGCACTGTTTGCTTGGTGACTGTGAGGCTGACCTCCACTCCCTGGCTTTGTTCTCACCTAAGGAGCGGTTCGGACTTCCCAGGTGTCTCAGTGGTAAAGGATCTGCCTGCCAAGCAAGAGACATGGGTCAGAGCCCTGGGTCAGGAGGATCCCCTGGAGAAGGGAATGGCAATCCACTCCAGCATTCTTACCTGGGAAATGCCAATGGACAGAAGAGTCTGGCGGGTTCCAGTCCATGGGACCCCAAAGAATCTGACGCAACTGAATGACTTAACACTTTCACTGTGAATGAGCAACCGCAAGGCAAAGGAAGGCACTGAATCACATCCACCGAGGCGTTTACAGCCTCAGCCAGACCTGGGCTGTGAGGTCACCCAGCCCGGGACCAAAGGCATGAGATGAAGGGGAGCGACGAATGCTTGCGTCCTGTGTGGTCTGTCCTCAGGTACGTGCGTCTATCTCCTTTTTACAAAACGACATTCGGAGTTCCTGCAGCAGTTGGGTCCCTAGCGTCCATTAGGTAACTTGAATTAGGCAGCCCCTCTCCTGCTCCTGCCCCTGCACAGATGCGCGCTCTCTCATTCAGGCACCAAGTGGAACATCAGAGTTCTCCACGCACAGCGGGCATCTCCACTTCCCTATGCGTGGAGACCCCCCCACCCTGCGATGACGAGCCCTCCATCACACCTGCGTGGAGTCAGGGGATGAAGCCTCTGTGATCCTAAAACCAACACACCAGGGTCCAGGGGCACAGTGTAAAGTATCAGGACTAATAAGTGGGACTCTCTGGAGGCCCACTGGGTGAGCTTCCACCTGTCAGTGCAGGGGACACAGGTTCAATCCCTGGTCTGGGAAGATCCCACAAGCTGCGGGGCAGCTCAGCCTGAACGCTACAACTACTGAAGCCCACGCACCGAGAGCCCACAGCATGCTCCCCAAGAAAAAGAAGCCACCGCAACGAGAATCCCTGGCGCTCGCGGGAACAAGAGAGGAGCCCCCTGTTGCAGCGACTAGACAAAGCCTGGGTGCAGCAAGATCAGCACAGCCGAAAATAAAATAAAAGTCACAGCCAAAATAGAAGACTTACAGGTGGTCCATGCTGTGTCTCAAATAGCAAACTATGACTGCTGAAAAGTATGAATAACACATTTATTGACTGCAGTGACCTACTCTTAGAAGGGAGTTTAGAAAGAAACCATTTAAATGATCTTTGCTGTTTATCTTCTTTTAAAAAGCAACTTTCTGTTAAACAAATGTTTTCTAATGATCAATGAAGTGAGCTAGTACAAACCCACGTTCTTTACAACGGAAAGAATACACACACATCAAATATTTGAAAGTGGGAAAGTGCCTTTTTTAGAGTGCTATGGTTAGAGAAGGATTTGTATGCTAGAGAAAGTGTGTATCATTTCCTAAGATGGTTTCACATCCATGAGACAGTCAACATCTCATTCTCCAGCTGCTACTGGACCCCTGGGCATTTCTAATACTTTCCTTCATTTGACAATATGCTCAGTCACTCAGTCATATCTGACTTTTTGAGACTCCATGGACTGTAGTGCAACAGCCTCCTCTGTCCATGGGATTCTCCAGGCAAGGATATTAGAACCGGTTGCCATGCCCTTCTCCAGGGGATTTTCCCGACTCAGGAATCGAACCTGTGTCTTTTGCACCTCCTGCTCTGGCAAGTGGATTCTTTACCACTGCACCACCTAAGAAGCCCTAATATGATGTTACAAGCTTAAAAACAAATCCCCTGTGCGATAGAATTGGAGGCTACATGTAAATCTACTGGCTGTTCACACAAAGTCGACAAGGCCTCTCTCTACCACCCCATCCAAAGCCATCCTGTCACTGGGAGCTGGAGCCACAGTCATCACAATAAATAACCTGTGAGCCCTGAGTCTCCTCAGTCCTCCCTGGCCCCAGACAGACAGGCTTCCTTGCTGTGCCCCTGCCTCGGAGTCTTTGCAGGTTCTGTTCCCTCTCCTGAGAATAAGCTTCCACAAGAGTCCCCCTCATCTCTGGCACACAAGGAGCTCCTACACTCTCAGGCTGTGTTCAAATGTTACCTTCTTGGAGAGATACCCTTAACCATCTTTACAAACACTGTATCAACACCAGAAATTCCCTAAATAGCTTCCCTGCTTGTTTCGTTCACAGCACTTAACGACATATATCGCTGCAGTTTCCTTTATTTACAGATTTATGAATCCCCTGTCTTCTCTTTCTCCTCACTGGACCTCAAGCTCCATGAGGACAGGTTTTGACTGCTTATCCATTGCTTGCAACCCTAGAGCCTACTCAAGTGCCTAATATGCAGTCAGCCTTTTTGTTTTGTTTTGTTTTGTTCATTTTCCAATGGGGTATAGATGCTTTACAATGTTGCGTTCATTTCTATCATACGGCAAAGTGAATCAGCTGTACGTATTCATAAACCCCCTCATTTCTGCATCTCCTTCCTATGTCATCACAGAGCACCGAGTAGAGCTCCCTGTGCTGTGCAGTACGTCCCCCTCCGTTATCTATTTTATGCACAGTAATGAGGGCTGAGGGGTAGTTTCATATCAAAGGAATTTTTTTTTCTTTTTACTATTCAGTAATATCTGCCTCTGAAGTCTCATCTTAGAATGTGAATTATCACCAGCACATCAACTTAGAGCAACCATGCTCATCCTAGTCCTATCCTGCCTGAGGCCTTGCAATCTCTCCCACGTTCTCCTGTGGTCCACACTGAAATGGGGACACACAAAGCCTTTCTAGTAAAATTCCTCCACCCGGTTCTGGTGACTCAGCCCTGACATGACATTGAAAGTCAGCATCAGTGCTGTGGTTGGAACTGTTTTGAAGGCTAAATATGGTAATCAGAGCCAATATTTAATCAATACACTATTTAAACAAAACGTGAATACTCTCATCTCCTCACAAATATGTTTTTATGGATTCTTCTCTTCCTTAAGTCTTTGTCCTTTTTATTTCAGTACTACAAAATGGACATTAGGCCATTTATTTGAAAGGCTGTTTTCTTTTTCATGTCATTTTTAAATTGTCTTATGAAACAATATCATCTTTATTCATGAAACAAAATGCCATAGTCAAACAGCTTAAACTCATGTTTATTTTAAAACAGTTTCTGCTCTGTTTTCCAGATGATTGTACAGGTGGCAGTGATCAAGACCATCCCCAAGAAAAAGAAATGCTAACAGGCAAAATGGCTGTCTGAGGAGGCCTTACAGATGGCTGAGAAGAGAAGACAGGCTAAAGGCAAAGGAAAAAAGGAAAGATAAAGATATACCCATTTGAATGCAAAGTACCAAAGAATAGCAGGAGAGATAAGAAAGCCTTCCTCAGTGATCAATGCAAAGAAATAGAGGAAAACAATAGAATGGGAAAGACTAGAGACCTCTTCAGAGAAGGCAATGGCACCCCACTCCAGTACTCTTGCCTGGAAAATCCCATGGATGGAGGAGCTTGGTGGGCTGCAGTCCATGGGGTCACTAAGAGTCGGACATGACTGAGTGACTTCACTTTCACTTTTCACTTTCATGCATTGGAGAAGGAAATGGCAACCCACTCCAGTGTTCTTGCCTGGAGAATCCCTGGGACGGGGGAGCCTGGTGGGCTGCCGTCTATGGGTCACACAGAGTCGGACACGACTGAAGTGACTTAGCAGCAGCAGCAGCAGCAGAGACCTCTTCAAGAAAATTAGAGATACCAAGGGAACATTTCATGCAAAGACGGGCACAATAAAGGATAGAAATGGTATGGACCTAACAGAAGCAGAAGATATTAAGAAGAGGTGGCAAGAAGACACAGAAGAACTGTACAAAAAAGATCTTCATGACCCAGATAATCACCACAGTGTGATCACTCACCTAGAGCCAGACATCCTTGAATGCAAGGTCAAGAGGGCTTTAGGAAGCATCACTATGAACAAAGCTAGTGGAGGTGATGGATTTCCAGTTGAGCTATTTCAAATCCTAAAAGATGATGCTGTGAAAGTGCCACATTCAGTCAGTAAGTCATTTCAGTTGCTCAGTCATGTCCGACTCTTTGCAATCCTGTGGACTGCAGCACACTGGGTTTTCCTGTCCATCACCAATGCTGGAGGTTACTCAAACTCATGTCCATTGAATCGGTGATGCCATCCAATCATCTCATCCTCTGTTGTCCCCTTCTCCCCCCACCTTCAATCTTTCTCAGCATCAGGGTCTTTTCAAATGAGTTAGTTCTTTGCATCAGGTGGCCAAAGTACTGGAGTTTCAGCCTCAGCATCAATCCTTCCTGAATATTCAGGACTGATTTCCTTTAGGATGGACTGGTTTGATTTCCTTGCAGTCCAAGGGACCTTCAAGAGTCTTCTCCAACACCAATATACCACAAAATTTGGAAAACTCAGCAGTGGCCACAGGACTTGAAAAGGTCAGTTTCATTCCAATCCCAAAGAAAGGCAATGCCAAAGAATGCTCAAGCTACCACACAATTGCAGTCATCTCACATGCTAGCAAAGTACTGCTCTAAATTTTCCAAGCCAGGCTTCAACAGTACATGAACTGTCTACTTCCAGATGTTCAAGTTAGATTTAGAAAAGGCAGAGGAACCAGAGATAAAATTGCCAACATCTGCTGGATCATCCAAAAAAGCAAGAGAGTCCCAGAAAAACATCTACTTCTGCTTTATTGACTATGCCAAAGACTTTGACTGTGTGGTTCACAACTAACTGTGGAAAATCCTTCAAGAGATGGGAATACCAGACTACCTTACCTGCCTCCTGAGAAATCTGTATGCAAGTTAAGAAGCAACAGTTAGAACTGGGCATGGAACAAATTGGGACTGGTTCCAAATTGAGAAAGGAGTACATCAAGGCTGTATATTGTTACCCTGCTTATTTAACTTATTGTGCAGAGTGAATCATGAGAAACGCTGGATTGGATGAGTCACAAGCTGGAATCAAGATTGCTGGGAGAAATAGTGATAACATCAGATACGCAGATGACACCACCTTTATGGCAGAAAGTGAAGAGGAACTAAGAAGCTTCTTGATGAAAGTGAAAGAGGAGAGTGAAAAAGTTAGCTTGAAACTCAACATTCAGAAAATGAAGATCATGGCATCCGGTCCCATCATTCATGGCAAATAATGGGGAAACAGTGGAAACAGTGACAGACTTTATATTGAGGGCTCCAAAATCACTGTAGGTGATGATTGCAGCCATGATATTAAAAGATGCTTGATTCTTGGAAGAAAAGCTATGACCAACCTAGACAGCATATTAAAAAGCAAAAACATTACACTGCCAACAAAGGTCCTTTTAGTCAAAGCTATGAATTTTCCAGTAGTCATGTATGGTTGTGAGAGTTGGACTATAAAAGAAGCTGAGAGCTGAAAACTTGATGCTTTTGAAATGTGGTGTTGAAGAAGACTCATGAGAGTCCCTTGGACTGCAAGGAGATACAACCAGTCCATCCTAAAGGAGATCAATCCTGAATATTCATTGGAAGGACTGATGCTGAAGCTGAAACTCCAATACTTTGGCCACCTGATGTGGAGAACTGACTTATTTGAAAAGACCCTGATGCTGGGAAAGATTGAAGGCATGAGGAGAAGGGGACGACAGAGGATGAGCTGGTTGGATGGCATCACCAACTCAATGGGCATGAGTTTGATTAAACTCTGGGAGTTGGTGATGGCCAGGGAGGCCTGGTGTGCTGCAGTCCATGGGGTCTCAAAGAGTTGGACACAACTGAGTGACTGAACTGAACTGAGTGTTCTAAAAAGATTCTGGGGGCTTCTTTGGTGGCTCAGTGGTAAAGAATCCACCTGCCAGTGCAGGAGACACGGGTTCCATCCCTGGTCCAGGAAGACCCCACACGCTGCAGAGGAACTAAGCCCATGCCACAACTACTGAGCCTGTGCTCTAGAGCCCGGGAGCGACAAGAGAAGCCACCACGCACCACACCTAGAAAAAAGTCCACACAGCAATGAAGACCCAGCACAGCCGTAAAGCAAATAAATGAAAAATTTTAAAAAGATTCTGTGCTGTACAGTAGGTTCTCATTATCTATTTTATTCATAGTATCAATAGTGTATACATGTCAATTCCAGTCCCCCAAATCATCTCACTCCTCTGTCCCCCTTGGTGACCTAATGAGAAGGAAATCCAAAAGAAGAGGGGATATAGTTATACATACAACAGATTCACTTTGCAACACAGTGGAAACAGAACACTATAAGGCAATTATATGCCAATAACTTTTTTTTTAAGGAAAAAAGAGATTCTGGTCTCATGCACCATTTAAACTCTACCTTAAAACAGATCTCTCTAAAAAGAATGAGTTAGGTGAAAGCAGAAGTGGCCTTGAACCTGCTAAATTACTTTAGCTGGCTTGTACAGTCACCTGAGACCACACTTGTGAGTTTCTATATCGCACAAAAACAGCATGTCAAGGATTCAGGGTGGTTCAGTATCTCAGGCAATGATTCTCTATGTAAATAAACATCTGATGAAGAGACTTTCGTGTGGTTCCCAGGAACAGACTACTTATTCTTCAGAGTCTGTCATTTAGGAATTGCCCTGTTGGGAAGACCTCAGTCAAGACAATGTCTGAACTGTCTTCCTATGTGGCCCTGAATATCTCGTCTCCAAGGCAACCAGTCACTCACACACACGTGTCTGCCACGGAGTTCATCACATCCTGCTGACACAGTCACGCTCTCAAGCTTCCCTGAATTACTTGCACAGATGTCCTCCCAGCTTGTACTTACAGTGTGTGGTCTCTGAGTATAGAGAGGATGAAGTCGGACTAACAAAACTGCATGTTCAAAGCTTTAAAAGTTATCATATAAATGTCATTGGTGACATCTTGCTCCATGACACTGGATAAGAAGCAAAAGTGTGTCAGTTGCTTCAGCTGTGTCTGACTCTTTGCGACCACTTGGACTGTAGCCCACTAGGTTCCTCTGTCCGTGGAATCCTCCAGGCAAGAATACTGGAGAGGGTAGTCATTCCATTTTCCAAGGGATCTTCTCAGCTCAAGGCTTGATAGTCAGTAAATCAAGTCAAAACCTAATGTGCAATTTTTATTGGCACTAAGGATTGTTGCTTTTGCTTATAAAGTCCAAGGACTTCACGACACTTTTATGTTTGAGTGTCATTTTTCCCCAATACTCAGGCCTTCACCAGACCTGACCTCAAGAGAAACCACTTTATAGAGGCTAACCTACTCAGGTTTCCTCACTGCCTAGCTGCCCCGGGGCCAGGAACTACCCACCTCTGTTCCAGTTCTGAATCCCATGTGGGAGAATGAAACATCTGGAGTGGAGACACAAAACTGGAAATTACCACAGGAGCCAGTCCTGGGGTAGGAAAGCCTTAACTGTAATTTATGAGTTGCCAGAGGCTCAGTGGAGACAACCTGTGTTAAAAACTCCAGAAGGACCTAATGATGGAGAGACACCCACAAGATTGTGGGCTTTTCCCTGAGGAGTTCAACCTGATCCTCACATTAAATACCAGTGAGAAAACTCTGCTCTAGCAGAGAGAGCACTCTGTTCTTCTTAATAAAGCTCTACTTGGGGAAAACTAGGAATGAGAGCCTAACCCACCTGGGGTCATCAGGGCCTAACTGAAGGAGCAAAAAGAAACGAATGAAATGGATGAACCAATTTGTTGTTGTTCAGTCACTGAGTCACATCAGACTCTTTGGAATCCCACGGACTACAACACTCCAGGCTTCCCTGTCTTTCACTGTCTCCTGGAGTTTGCTCAAACTCATGTTCACTGAGTCAGTGATGCCATCCAACCATCTCATCCTCTGTTATCTCTTCTCCTCCTGCCTTCAATCTTTCCCAGCATCAGGGTCCTTTCCAATGAGTCAGTTCTTCACATCAGGTGGCCAAAGTATTGTAGCTTCAGCATCAGTCCTTCCAATGAATACTCAGGGTTGATTTCCTTTAGGATTGGTTTGATCTGTTTGCTGTCCAAGGGACTCTCAAGAGTCTTCTCCAGCACCACAGTTTGAAAGCATCAATTCTTTGGTACTCAGCTTTCTTTATAGTCTAACTCTCACATCCATTTCACTACTGGAAAAACCATAGCTTTGACTAGATGCATCCCTGTTGGCAAAGTGATGTCTCTACTTTTTAATGTGCTGTCGAGGTTGGTCATAGTTTTTCTTCCAAGGAGCAAGTGTTTTTAATTTCATGGTGCAGTCACCATCTGCAGTGATTTTGAAGCCCAAGAAAATAAAATCTGTCACTATTTCCATTGTTTCCCCAACTATTGCCATGAAGTGATGGGACTGGATGCCATGATCTTTTTTCAATGTTGAGTTTTAAGCCAGCTTTTTTACTCTTCTCTTTCACTTTCATCAAGAGGCCCTTTAGTTTCTCTTTGCTTTCTCCCATTAGAGTGGTATAATTCATCTGTATATCTGAGGTTGTTGATATTTCTCCCGGTAATCTTAATTCCAGCTTGTGACTCATCCAGCCCAGCATTTCTCATGATGTTCTCTGCATAGAAATTAAAGAAACAAGGTAACAATAAACAGCCTTGACGTACTTCTTTCCCAATTTTGAGCCAGTTCATTGTTCCATGCCTGGTTCTAACTGTTGCTTCTTAACCTGCATTCAAGTTTCTCAAGAGGCAGGTAAGATGGTCTGGTGTTTCTATCTCTTTAAGAATTTTCCACAGTTTGTCTTTATCCACACAAAGCCTTTAGCATACTTAATTTTCTGGAATTCTCTTTCTTTTTCTATGATCCAATGGATGTTGACAATTTGACCTCTGGTTGCTCTGCCTTTTCTAAATCCAGCTTGTACATCTGGAAGTTCTTGGTTCATGTACTGCTGAAGCCCAGCTTGATGGATTTTGAGGATTACCTTGCTAGCATGTGAAATAAGCACAGTTGTGCAATAGTTTTAACATTCTTTGGCATTGCCCTTCTTTGGGATAAGAATGAAAACTGATCTTTTCCAGTCCTATGGCCACTGCTGAGTTTTCCAGATTTGCTGGCACACTGAGTGCAGCCTTTTAATGGCATCATCGTTTTTAGGGTTATGAAACAATACTGGCTGGAATTTTACGCTCAACCTACATAAGGCCAAAGATAAACAAGAAATCCTGAGAGACACCAGAGGGGGGAACACAAAAGCAAAACACCTTGTCTGGTGCTGAAATACCTTTCTAGGTCCAAGGTAGGCTGCTCCTGCCTAGGTGCCGTGGCAGCAAATTGAAATTACATGACTTTTTTGTCTCTGGACATGTTCCTCTTGACGAGAAACATTGCATATCCAGTCAGTCAATCCCCAAAGGCCAAGCCAGGCTCTATACTTATTGCCTTGCTCCTTCTTGTCCTAAACAAGATCGACTATGTTGCCCAGACAATCAGAAATTTTCTATTTGTCTCCATCTTGTTCTTCATTCTTTCTTAGAAAAGCTTCTTGCTTTTTGCAGTTTTCCAAATGGAGACTGTTGCTTCATGAAGTGTTAAAGTTTGTTTGTAGTTCCTGAATTTTATTTAAT